>CM060916.1:622046325-622348825 GCA_030737875.1 Allium sativum | reverse complement strand
TCTTTTTAACATACGATCAGTCCAAAGAAAACACCCAGTTCAACATACATTATACATACTATGTTAAGTACCATCTTTTCAACATACACACTCTGTTCGAACAATGCATTAACTCAACCTCTTGGGAACATTCTGTACGCAACTACCAATCCCATCACACTTTAGCACCTGCATTTACATTTGAAGCAAACCGTCATAATGCCAGTTTAAGCATGCATTGTCCTATAGGGGGGCTCCAGAACCAGTCCCTGTAATTTGACATGCTATTAATCCCATCCACGTCTCAGATCGCTTTCCTATAGCGTGCTTCAGACCCAATCAAGTTATTCGCTTGTATCCAGTGTTTTTTCCATGTAGATATGCCTTCACAAGCCAATAACAAATAAGAAAAATATCATTTGCCGATAAATTAGATCATTTCAGTCTTTAACCTGAAATATCATGTAACTGCAGAATTGAACTTGAACAGCAGTGTTTCTAAATTCTAATCTGTTATCAAACTGCAAGCAAATAGGAGTACACTAAAGGTTAAAAACAAAAGTTACATTACAAAAAATTTGAACAACAACAATAATAGTAATATTTAAACTAAAACAAATGTTACATCTTGTCTGAAATTGTTTTAATAGAAAACTTGTTAGTAGTACTCAAGGTAGCAGACAATCACTTGGAGAGTATATTTTTTTCTTTTTTTAGCACAAAATTTGCTGTGTAGAGTAAAATTGTTTTAACATAGATGCTTACAAATGCACCTGCCACAATTATGGGACTCAGTATGTTTTTAAACAGCTCAGTTTTGCTGAGCCGAAACAGCTCAGTTTCAACTGAGCCTTTGGGCAAGTCATGTTCTTATATGACGATTTATACATTATGCTAACTGGATTAAAAAAATTATTCATTATGCTAACTGGATTAAAAAAATTATGTGTAGATATACAGAGATAATACATACATCGCTAGGTTTGGAGTTTCAGATGGCAGAGAGACGCTTATGAAGGAAGTAGAAGAGCTAAGGGGTCAAAATCAAGAAATGAGTGTCACGATTAACAGACTACAAGGGGATTTAGGTTCCATGCAGGAACAGATGAGTTCTATGCAAGAGTTTATACGAGGGTTGAGGCGGGAGCGAGAATCGTAGATATGACGTACTTTATGAGTTATTCTTACTTTGGTAGTGGGTTAGATGTTCTATTTGTGTAAGGTACATTACACGATGTTTGAATTAGATGAAGCGACCAGGTTTGAGTTATGTAGCAACTTTATTTTATTGTTTGTGGGACAAGATTTGTTTTAAATACATTTGTAGCAAGTTTATGATAATTTGACCATGATATTCATTTTACATTAATTTATTTATTGATATATATTGTTGCGATTTTGCATATGTTCGGTTTTATTATGATTTGTGATAGATGAAGATAAATATAAAATAACCATAATGAATTTTAGTGTACGGAGGCGTATAGAATGCGTACGAAATGGGTACGGATGCGTAGACGGAACTTGGCGTAGGGACAACGTAGGGAATTTGGTGTAGGGATGGCATAAGGAACTTGCCATAGGGATACCGTAGGGAATTTTGTGTAGGGATGACGTAGAGAACTTGGCGTAGGGATGGCGTAGAGAATTTGGCGTAGAGAACTTGGTGTAGGGACGACGTAGGGAATTAGGCGTAGGGATGCCGTAGAGAACTTGTCGTAGGCATGTAGGCGTAGGGATGACGTAGGGAAATATTTGCGACGATCTGTTTTCCAACTTCCTTTTTGACGTAGGGATGACGTAGGGAATTCAGAATTCTTTTGTAGTGTCTGTGAATTTGAAGTTAACGGCCCTATTTTCTAACAATCACATATATGCAGCACAAAGCTAAGATATTATCAGTTTGTAAGTTCAAAATTCTAACACCCGGGCCAACAAATTGTTAAGGCAGTAAATTGAAACTACATACCATTTGTGACCAACAATGATTTAGCTTCATCTACAAATTTCAGGACATTTCCAAGCTCTAATTAATTTTATTAAAAATTGTTGTATGCTCACTCTCTTCTAGTAAATAATTTCGCACCTACATTTGCTTCTTCCTTAACTTTTCCAAATTTCTAATCTCCAACTCTATGTCTTGGTCGCATAACATAATCCTCTTCCTTCAAATCTGAATTAAATAAGCACTCTTGATATTCAACCTAAAATTAAGGCAGCTCAGAAATAATTTCATTCTATTAAGCACTTGTTTCTCTGATAAAATTTCCTTGAGTATCATACCATCTTCTTGCAAAGTGTGCATACCACTCTCAATTCACAATTCAAGACTTCTTATCATAGAACCTAGAGATTCTGAAATTTTCTTTGAATCCGAAATTTCTTTGATGACCAGACCGATTTTTTCACACTTGTTTATGTCTGCACATTCTAATGTATCTATGTATCGGGGATTTTTGCTTAACATAGCATTTTTATTCGACCATCTGTTCAATTTTTATATTTAGTTAAGGATAGAAGATATATGCTGCAAAAGTAATCGCCTATTCATCTCTAAATGTTATAATTGTCCAAACATTGTTCACAAATTTTATCGACCTTTCCTATTTTCTATAAAGTTGCATAAATATTAATAAAGTTATTTATCTTCTAATTTTACTACCTGCGTTTTTATAATAATTTTTTTCCCTGCAATTAAGACCTCTATTGCAGAACCTATTGCTTACTATTGTTCAGTTCATTTGGTTTCATCTTAATTTCTGAAGCTACTACTCTCTAATGCTTTATGGTAATGACATACTATATTTGCCTAATTTACTTTCACACTAATTATGTTAGTCTTCCAACAGATCTTTATGAATTATCCCAAACAACATATTGTAAATGCTACTATGTTGTGTAAAAATCAGGTGTCGGATTTATAATCAACATTTTCTTCTGTTTGTTCTTTTAAATTTCATGAAACTCCATCATGCATAATATTCAATCTGCACGGTTTACAACAAAATTTCAAGTCTTAATTGATTTTTTTTTAATTAGGAACAAACCGAACCTTCAAATGAGTAGTTTGAGAATTATCCCAAGTCGTTATTAGCATTTGTCCACCAAATTTCAGATTCGTCAATTGAATCTCTAATTAAATCCTACAAAAAGATTTAATAATTGAATCTACCGTGTATATAAGTGATGTGTTATTCCTCTTCCAAATTATCTACATCCCATTAGCAATGACATTGGTGTTGAAAAGACATCGGATAAGATAGGTGGTTATGTACCTCATCCATCTTGCATTAACTGGTATAGTCGAAAATATGGAAGAGACAAAAGGACAGTGTGACATTAAAGTGGCCAAGTTAATGTGACACGCTTTTGTTAGTGTGGAGAAGGAATAAGAAATCAGATACAACAGTCTACATATTCAGTTGAAACCAGACTAATAAATGCCAACTGTGTTTTCAGATAATAATTTTTTGAATATGTCAATAACCGGCAGGTTGATGATAAAGGTTAAAGCCATTATTTTGGGACCATACTGGGGTGAAAGAAAAAGGTTACAATAAAAATTTTGAAGAGTTATTGATTTCCAAGTGATTTACTTCAAATAGTTTTTTAAAAAATTACCTCCATAAATGCAAAGTAATCATTGTCCATGTGTATTGCTCTACAGCTTTGAATAACAGTTATCCAAACCCTCTACTTCCTTGCTTCAACGGGACTTTGTTACAAACTTAAATCCAAAGCTTTCTACATCTGTATATCATAAAGAATATTATACATAAAAAAGAATAATATAATGAAATTTCAGGTCAATAACAATTGTAAAGCAAATTCACACCAAAAGAAGAAGAAATATATGAGAAAGTAAATTGAAAGGAAAAAGAAAATTTATATGAGAAAGTAAACAAAAAACATGAAAAATTCATATTTCTCTAATGTATACGGACTCCAACACCATTACATTCCCATAATGCACTAACTGTTTCTTTAACTACCACATTTTCAGTCCTAAATGAAGTTTATGAGAAAATGGACATTAATTTGAACATAAAAATGCATTACAATCATGCATAGTATCAGACTAACTTTCAAATGAAAAAAAACTGATATAACGAAATTTGGATTCTTTCAAATACATTTTATTTACAATTGTGTCATGAAAGAGTTCACAGAACATACTTGAATACTGTATGAACCCTAAAAAGCTTACTTTGATTCCTAACCAAAACATGAAAAAAAAACCTATTAAAGCATATAGTAAATCAATACCTCCATCAAGGGTAGAGAGAAGAGTAAAAAGGAACCAAAATGTATGCTTATATAGAAAGAACTGATTGTGACAATCGTAAACAGTAAGATTGGAATGAACCATTGGAAACAAATTCATTTATCTACTCAACTACTTCTCCAAAATTGGTGGAAAGGTTGAAAAATAATTTGTAGCCTTATCAAAAATCAAATCGAACCGAACTCATAGATTACTGATTCTAACATAATACCTTTTAGGCTGTGTCTATTAACACCCCATTAATTGCTCTTCACCCCCCGTCCAAATTATTGAATTAATAATACCAATTTTGCCCTCAAACAATTAATTATCTATTTTGTTAAATGTAATTAATAATTTTAATTATTGTTCACTATGACATTAATCGAAATCAACCAACATTTCAATGGCGGGTTGATTTAATCAATTCAGTCCTCAAATGCAACTCAGTAGAATTGTTTTCTAACTTCGATCAAAATGAGAAAACAAATTAAAAACCACTATGATGCCACTGTTTTGATATTTTTTGACATATTTGTTTCCCTGTTGTTTGCTTTTTTTTTCGTTGCGGATAATAGATTGTAAAGTTGTTATTGTTTTGATGAAGAAACGAAAAACAATAAAATGAAGTAAAAAAAAAAAACACAGATAATGAAAGAATAAGGACATTTAAGGAATAAACGGGTGAGAAAAGAAAAAACTGAGGTGAATACTGTTTTTTAAAATTACCGGGGTGGGAAGAGCAAATTGTGGGGTGCTAATAGATGGAGCCTACCTTTTAATTGCCAACCATAATGAAATCGCGGATCCACTCGAGCCATCAACGATGAAGCCAATATAATTCATTGATTAATTGCTTCGTCATATTTTTGAACGGGATTCGTGAAGATTATACGATCAATTCAATTTCCAGAGGAACTACTACTATTAATTCAGTTTTGTATGTCTTTAGTTGGGTTTGGGGAATAATAATTGCATCCTATTTGTATTGCTTCAAGTTTGTACCGTACGCGTACGCAATAAAGATTGGGTTTCTCCTAAGCGTCAGAGCACAACGTACAGTAGGCACTGGAAGCTAACAAAACGAAGCAACAAACGGTGGTGGATGACTAGCTGTCAGTAGGCAAGAATTAAAAAAACAGGGTTGTATGAAGATTGAAAAATTATCAATGGAGGAGGAAAAAAGTAAAGCGTTGGAAAAAAGCAAAAGTAAGATATATGTGAAACAATTAAGGCTTCCTTTGGTTGAAAATGTTGAATAGTGAATACTGAACGCTGAGTACTGAGTGCTGAATGCTGAATGTTGAACGTTGAATTTTAAGTGCTGAATGCTGAATAAAAGAAATATTGTTTGATTCTTTGCTGAATAGAAAACTGATTATTTGAGACGAGCACTCAATTGACAAAATTACCCTTAGCTTGTTCATAATTTAGTCCAACTAAATACTTGTCATGTGTACATATGAAATACTTGCCATGATGCATATATACAAACAGATTGCATACCTAATTAAATTAATGTTGTCCACGTACATATACATAAACCAATATCTAAAGTGAGATAACATGTTGCAATTCATTCAGGAACAATATCACAGTAAAAAAAATTAGGAGCAATAACATATGTCGCACTCCATTAATGTCAGTACATAGTATTTATCCTCACAAAAGTAAACCCCATCATGCTCGACACATTATGTTGATCTCGCCGAGATAACAACAGTATGATTACGTTCAACGGGTGCCGACTTGATGCATCATGTCCATCCAATTAAAGACCATATGTTATTAAGATTTTGCTACAACAATGCATAATGTAGTGCCCACATCAGCCCTTGTTAAAGGCGTTATACTGCACTGAATTTAATTCACATAGATACAATGTATCGACCTACTTAAAAGCATGCAGAACACCATGTTAAAGTTGAATTCAACAAATATACTCATAACTTTGATAAAGTCACATTACGACAGGTTAAGATTTATCTAAACTAGAGTTATGTTTCAAGCTTAGCTGGAGGCGACATTATGTCTTCAGTCTGGCATATGTACTTCTTTGCCATAAAAATTTAACTTCATTCCATAGTTATTACAAGCAAATAACGTATTATTCATGCAGTCACATAAAAAGCATATCCCTATAAAGCAACTACCGCACAGTATAGCTACAACAAAACATTTCACAGTATGAATTAAATTATATTATAATTTGTACCTTTCCTTCTTTTCGGCAAATCTCGAATTTAGTGCTGAAGTGAAGAAAAGAGTTGTAGGCTTGTAGCTGCTTATACAGAGGAAGAACAGAAGGGCTAATATTGGTAAGTGAAGCTGAATCAGATCCAGATCTTTAGTTAAGCGATATTTTTCCGCTTAATATAAAGTCGTTGAATTGAGCTGGTCTTGCTGAATGTCAGATAAGTACAAACAGCTCTAAAAGTTCTTAACGCTGAATGTAGCAGCGTTCAGAAGCTCATTCAGAACTGGATATACCTAAACAAACAGTACCTTAAAGTTATTGGGAGGAGTGGGATAAGGATTAAAAGTCATAGGAAATGGTGGGAATAGTTAAGCGGAGGAAAATGAGGGAACGGTTGGAAGGAAACGAAGGGAAAAGGGATATCACGTTAAAAAGAAGCCTTTTTGGAAATGGAACGATTTAAGGCTGTCCAAGTTAGCAATTGTGGTTTTCCTTTTTCTATTATAGGAAATAGATTGGTACCAGAGCAAGGTCTCTCAAAAAGTTTATAATCTGATTTTTTTGAAAAATTTTAAACGGTAAATTTTGGAATCTCTATTAATGCAAGTGTCAATTCATGCATTGTATCAATGTAACAACCCTGATTTTTGGGGGCCAATTTAAAATTTTATTTTAAGTAATTTTAATGAGTTTTGATATTTAAAATAATCTATTTTAAATAATAATGATCACAAATTTGATTTAAATCGAAGTTAGAATGAATAATTTAATTTTAATTATAAAAAGAGTTAGAAATAGCGCGTAGTTTGAAAAGTCAAACTTGAACTTTGACTGACCGTACAGGATGCAAAATTTAACGGATTTTAGTGAAACCAAAAATATTAGAATCTATTTAAAAATATCTTTCCAACGAATCCAAAAAATTAAAATTTCATAGCGGGAATCAAAAGTTATGGCCAATTCAATTTTTAGAAAGGTTGCTGTAGTATTTATAAATATTATATGGCCCGAAAGGCTACTTTTCACATATGTAGGAATTTCGACTCGAAACCACTTCCATTGAGTTCAAAATGATGTTTCTGCATTGAAAAACAGTAAGCACTTATATATTTTTAGTTTCGAAAATTATTTGTTTAAAAATGTATTTTGAATATTAAATATATTGGCCTTAAAAATAGTCATTTTTCAAACGATCTCGGTTTTCGACGAAACCACTTTTGTTGGAACCGGAATGTCAAATTATTGCTAGATTTCAATTTTCAGAATTTTTCGAATTAATATGTGAGCGTGGGAAAAGAAAATGTGTTTTGACTATTTCAGTTAAATTTAAGCGCCTTAAAAATAGCCATTTTTCAAACAGTCTCAGAATTCGACGAAAATAATTTTGTTGGATTCGTATCGTCATAAGAAAGCTAAAAATATTTTTTTTAGAATTTTCTGAGGTCATATGTGGCCCCGGCATATTTTAATGAACGGTCAAAATTTAATTAATTAATTTTTAATGGATTTTTAAATAAAATATATACAAATTTCGGAATTGGGTCCCGAGACCTATCCCATTGCGCTCAGAAGGTGTCAAAACCTTAAGAACGACAGTAAGCAGGCCAAATTCCGAGTTAGCGGCCAAACGGACCTTTATTGGGCTAATTAATTATTTAATACCATTATTTTATTATAAAAACACTATTCACTCATCTTCGCGTTTCAGCCGCCAATGAACCCATGAACATCCAATTTTCAAACCCTCGTAACTCTTTCATTTCTCAACGAAATCCAGCGCCGTAGTACAACTTTTTGAAGGATTTTTCGAGAGTTTCGATTCTAGACAAGTTTCAACCCTTCTCGTTGCCTGTAGCTCGCGCACGAACCACAAGAACGCAGCACGTTCTCAGCCCCGCCGCCCCCTGTACATGCCGCCGCACCCCCCTTGGTTCCCGGCATGGATGCACCTCTCGTAGCTCTCCAATCTCCCGCAAACCGTTCGCAAAACCATCGATTATAGCTCCCGAAATCTGGATTCAAAGTTTTGAACATTTCTGAAATTTAAGGTATGAATATTTCAGATTTTGCGACGCTTTTAAGCGTTACAGCGACAGTTGTTAAAAGTCAGTTCTGATTTATTTGTATGAACTTCGAATTGAAATCTTTCAGATCCGTAACTGCCGTGACTTTGAACATGAGATCTGATTGAATCCGAACCTTCCTTTCAAATCCGAGCTAGGTGAGAATTTATTTTTAATTTAATTTAATTTATTTAATTATTAATTCTTAGTTATTAAAAATATTTATTGATAGATCTGCTATGTCGTGATATTTTAAATATGGATCTGAATTGTTTATACCGTATGATGTTAGATCTGCAAATCTAAATATTAGATCTGAATTTATTGATTAATTAGAATTAATTATTTGTTAATTTCATTGAATCATGCCTCGTTGATTTGTCATATGCCAATATAAACATCACCTTGTATGTTACCTTGATGTGAATTGTTAGATTTAGTCATGTTGGTTTATTTGAATGTTGTTGTTGACTGGATGTGACATGAAATACGATGTGGTAAATGGTAAAGGCTTAATCTTTACTTTGTAAATAGAAAGACTAACTTTTATATATTGAATTTTTGATTGAAATTATTAAAGACTGAATTTTTAATTGAAATATTAAAGATGTAAATTTTCATGAAAATATTAAAAGATGAAATTTTTCATGTAAATATTAAATGATGAATTATTACATTGTAATTAAAGGATGAAAAATTTTACATTGTAATTTAAGAATAAAATTTACATTGTAATTTAAGAATAAAATTTACATTGTAATTTAAGAATAAAATTTACATTGTAAATGAAAGATGAAATTTTTATGTTAAAAATTAAAAGATATGTTTCATTGTAAATAATAAAAGATATGATTTTTCATTGTCTATGAAAAGAATGAATTTTTGCAATGAATTATTAAAGAATGAATGTTTCAATGAATCATTAAAGAATAGATTTTTCATTAAATTATTAAGTAGGATTTACTTTGAATATAAAAGTAGGACTTATAATGTAAATATAAAGTAAAGGTCTCATGAAATTAAGATTGTCATTTTTATATGGTTATTTTAATGTAAAATTGAACGATGAATAAAGATTGTCATTTTTATATGGATATTTTAATGTAAAATTGAACGATGAATAAAGATGGCATTTTTATATGGTTATTTTAATGTAAAATTGAACGATGAATAAAGATGACATTTTTATATGGTTATTTTAATGTAAAATTGAACGATGAATAAAGATGACATTTTTATATGGTTATTTTAATGTAAAATTGAACGATGAATAAAGATGACATTTTTATATGTTATTTTAATGTAAAGATGAACGATGAAATAAAGTTTACATTTTTATTAACGTAAATATATAGGAATTTCACCATATGTAAAGTGAATGATATTGTATGTTAAAAATTATATTTTTCTTTGTAATTAAAAGGTGAATTTCATCGTATGTCAAAATTTACATTTTTATATGTAAATTATAAAGTGAATTAATTTCGTATTGTAAAAATTACATTTTTCTTTGTAATTAACAAGTGAATTTCATCGTATGTCAAAATTTACATTTTTATATGTAAATTATAAAGTGAATTAACGCTGTATGTTAAAAATTACGTTTTTCTTTGTAATTAACAAGTGAATTCCATCGTATGTCAAAATTTACATTTTTTATGTAAATTATAAAGTGAATTAATGTTGTATGTTAAAAATCACATTTTTCTTTGTAATTAAAAGGGGAATTTCATCGTATGATTAAATTTACATTTTTATATGTAAATTATATAGGAATATACACCGTATGTTAAAAATTACATTTTTCTTTGTAATTAACATGTGAATTCCATCATATGTCAAAGTTTACATTTTTATATGTAAATTATAAAGTGAATTAACGCTGTATGTTAAAAATTATATTTTTCTTTGTAATTAACAAGTGAATTCCATCGTATGTCAAAATTTACATTTTTATATGTAAATTAACAAGTGAATTCCATCGTATGTCAAAATTTACATTTTTATATGTAAATTATAAAGTGAATTAATGTTGTATGTTAAAAATCACATTTTTCTTTGTAATTAACATGGAAATTTCATTGTATGTTAAAATCTACATTTTTATATGTACATTATATAGGGAATTACACCGTAGGATAAAATTTACATTTTTATATGAAATTAAAACATGAATTTACATTGTGTGTTAAATATTACATTTTTATATGTAATGTCTATAGGAAAGTATACTGTATGACAAAAACTACATATTTCAATGTAATTAAAGGATGCAATTTCATTGTATGATAGAATTTACATTTTTCTTATATATATACGTAACATAGAATGGGAATGAACATTAGGAATAAAATTTATTTATTTTATATGTAATTTAGATGTAGAAATGTGCATGGTAATTAAAAATGATATTTTTACAATGTGAATTAGATGTAGTGTTTGCATTGTAATTAAAAATCATATTTTTACAATGTGAATTAGAAGTAGAGTTTGCATTGTAAATAAAACTTACATTTTGATATGTAAATTTAAAATAGGATTCACTGCAGATATAAGTTACATTTTTATAATGTAACTAAGATGAGAATGTACATTGAAGTTGAAATCTACGTTTTTATACGTAATTTAAAAGTAGGATTTTGAATGTATCAAAATTTACATTTGTTTTACATGTACATAAAAAAGAATATAGGAATTTGCATAGGAATTAAACTTACATTTTTATGTAAATAAAAAGGATGGAATTTACATTTTCAATGTAAGGAAAGGTTGAATTTAGGATGCGGTAATATTTTCTTCACTTTCTGATGAATTAAAATTTAGTAAGTATCGGTAATTGTGTAGAGCGTTGTTTTAATCAAACGACGTTATTACGATTCAATGATTATATATATATATATATATAAATATAATTAAAATTAAACGAATAGGGCGTGGTAGTTTGTGTTTTGAAATCGTACTTTTAAAACGACGATACAGGAAGATCCGACCGTCGGATTTTCTTGAAACTGAAACCGATAGGACCGTCTTGGAAAAATCTCTCCAACGATATATACTACATTAAGATCCAACGGTTAGATTCTGAGAACTGTGAAAATCAAAATTGGTTGAATGCAGCGCCATAGTCGCCCATGGACTTAAGATGTCGTTATATAAAAATTAATTATTTTAAATAATTAAAATAGGAATGAATCGTTAATTAAAATAATTATTAATGTGTAAGAAGGATTTTAAATATATATATATATACGAGGATTATTTGGAAAGTCCGAGTTTATCTCATTCCAAATAATTAAACGACGTTTAAAAATCCAAGATTGGAAGACGGCGATTGAAGACCGTCAAATCTCCACATCGAATGGACAATGATGACTATTGCCTTAGAATGGCTCGCTACCATGATAAGGTAATAGTAGGAGTTGCCCGGACGTAGTGTTGATTTGTACGGGTTTGGCTTTCGCTCAGACCCAGAGCATAAGCTTATAAATGGATTGTGTGTCTGACATCGTACTCCATTATATATCATGTTATTAATCTTCTATCGAATGTATGGATGTTTGGTGGCGGAGAATTTATTCTCTTGCTTAACACCCGTTCATATATTTCGGCAAAGGATTGGTAGTGTGATATGGAGTGATGATGTGGCATGCTAAGATGCATATGATCAAGACTTTGTTGAAAAGCAGGCCTTGTGGGACGATCAAAGCATAGCCTGTTTAGGCATAGCTTTGTGTATTGCGTGACTTCGCGAGCCTCACACACCGGCAGAGTCTAAAACGGGAGAAGGGAACGCAGGGGAGAGCAACACGTTTCTTTCTAGCTAGAAGTGGTGTTTGGGTTTTAACACGGCCCAACATTTTACTTATGTGGATGATGGAATGAGGCGCCTCGGATGATAGGTCCTATGGGACTGGGAAACGTGTGTTCAGGAATAAATAATCCGCAACTCGTACGGCGGACCGGCCCTGCAGCTTTCCAAGGGTTCACTGCGGGGGATCCTGAGACATTAGCTAGAGTGTCTCGAATCGGTAGGAGCTCCTCCCTAGCCTTGACTCATGATGGAAACCAATTTCCAATACGACCCCATTCGGATTTGATTGTATTACTAGTATGGAGGCATAGTATATGGTAGCTATGCTTCCTAGGATTGATACATTTGCTTTGAAATGTTTTGATAAAAACTAATAATAATATTAAACTCGTATTTGCCGTATTTAGCATGTTTAATCACTATAAGGTAAAACCCTATCCTATGGTTTGTGTTGCATTGTGTGATGGAACCTGGGTCTTATGGTGATTCCATTTTTCTAAAAAGCATAACGTTGTTGTACGATTTACTTATTAGTTGTTTTTGACACTTTTATGCACGGTAATCCATTAGAGCAAACCCGTTCCGCGTTAGCGGCGTGGTCTTTGGATTTGCCCTATTAATAGTGATTAATTAGTTAAGAATTCTCACACCAGTCCTTGTAGGATTCTGGATTGAAGCTTAAAGCTGTGTCCAGAACATTGGAAGTCTTCCGCTGCCTTAGTTATTTTGTTTCCGCTGCAATGCATTAAAATCATGTAAAATTATCTTCCGCTGTAATTATTAGCCATTATACTCTGATATTCTGTACTCTGATGTAACATTTATTATTGATGTAATAAAAGTCTGCTGTTGTTGTTCTGATGTGTTGTATTCCAAAAGTTAACGTAGGCGGGATTTGAACGGTTTTGGTCGATTTTGCGATCGATTAAGGCCGGGCAAAATCCAACTCGTTACAGTTGGTATCAGAGCTTTGGTTAGCTCAAATCTTTGGGGTACAACTCATTAGAACTGAACAAAAGGCTCATCAGAGATTGGATTAGTAATATCCAATAAGAATACTCATTAGAGATAGGATCAGCAGTATCCTAGAATGAGAAAACTCATTAGAGATAGGGTTAGTAATGCCGTAGAATGAGTTGAGAGTAGCAAGCCTATAATATACGTATTTGTGATTAATTATAATCTATTTTGGAAAATATGATTTCGAATATATAAAAAGTTATATATTTGAAAGTTAATCAACTAATGAAATTATTTAAACCAATGGAGAAAATATATATATGAATTAGTTAGTTAATTAATCAACTTTTAGCTTCGTTCCTTTTCGAGGACGAAAAGTTTTTAAGTGGGGGAGACTGTAACAACCCTGGTTTTTGGGAGCCAATTTAAAATTTTATTTTAAGTAATTTTAATGAGCTTTGATATTTAAAATAATCTATTTTGAATAATAATGATCACAAATTTGATTTAAATCGAAGTTAGAATGAATAATTTAATTTTAATTATAAAAAGAGTTAGAAATAACGCGGTAGTTTGAAAAGTCAAACTTGAACTTTTACTGACCGTACAGGATGCAAAATTTAACGGATTTTAGTGAAATCAAAAATATTAGAATCTATTTAAAAATATCTTTCCAACGAATCCGAAAAATTGAAATTTCATAGCGGGAATCAAAAGTTATGGCCAATTCAATTTTTAGAAAGGTTGCTGTAGTATTTATATATATTATATATGGCCCGAAAGGCTACTTTTCACATATGTTGGAATTTCGACTCGAAACAACTTCCATTGAGTTCGAAATGATGTTTCTGCATTGAAAAACAGTAAGCACTTGTATATTTTGAGTTTCGAAAATTATTTGTTTAAAAATGTATTTTGAATATTAAATATATTGGCCTTAAAAATAGTCATTTTTCAAACGACCTCGGTTTTCGACGAAACCACTTTTGTTGGAACCGGAGTGTCAAATTATTGCTAGATTTCAATTTTCAGAATTTTTCGAATTAATATGTGAGCGTGGGAAAAGAAAATGTGTTTTGACTATTTTAGTTAAATTTAAGCGCCTTAAAAATAGCCATTTTCAAACAGTCTCAGAATTCGACGAAAATAATTTTGTCGGATTTGTATCATCATAAGAAAGCTAAAAATATTTTTTTTAGAATTTTCTGAGGTCATATGTGGTCCCGGCATATTTTAATGAACGGTCAATATTTAATTAATTAATTTTTAATGGAATTTTAAATAAAATATATACAAATTTCGGAATTGGTCCCGAGACCTATCCCATTGCGCTCAGAAGGTGTCAAAACCTTAAGAACGATAGTAAGCAGGCCAAATTCCGAGTCAGTGGCCAAACGGACCTTTATTGGGCTAATTAATTATTTAATACCATTATTTTATTATAAAAACACTATTCACTCATCTTCCCCATTGCGTTTCAGCCGCCAATGAACCCATGAACATCCAATTTTCAAACCCTCATAACTCTTTCATTTCTCAACGAAATCCAGCGCCGTAGTACAACTTTTTGAAGGATTTTTCGAGAGCTTCGATTCTAGACTAGTTTCAACCCTTCTTGTTGCCTGTAGCTCGCGCACGAACCACAAGAACGCAACACGTTCTTAGCCCCGCTGCCCCCTGTACATGCCGCCGCACCCCCCTTGGTTCCCGGCATTGATGCACCTCTCGTAGCTCTCCAATCTCCCGCAAACCGTTCGCAAAACCATCGACTATAGCTCCCGAAATCTGGATTCAAAGTTTTGAACATTTCTGAAATTTAAGGTATGAATATTTCAGATTTTGCGACGCTTTTAAGCGTTACAGCGACAGTTGTTAAAAGTCTGTTCTGATTTATTTGTATGAACTTTGAATTGAAATCTTTCATATCCGTAACTGCCGTGACTTTGAACACGAGATCTGATTGAATCCGAACCTTCATTTCAAATCCGAGCTAGTGAGAATTTATTTTTAATTTAATTTAATTTATTTAATTATTAATTCTTAGTTATTAAAAATATTTATTGATAGATCTGCTATGTCGTGATATTTTAAATATGGATCTGAATTGTTTATACCGTATGATGTTAGATCTGCAAATCTAAATATTAGATCTGAATTTATTGATTAATTAGAATTAATTATTTGTTAATTTCATTGAATCATGCCTCGTTGATTTGTCATATGCCAATATAAACATCACCTTGTATATTACCTTGATGTGAATTGTTAGATTTAGTCATGTTGGTTTATTTGAATGTTGTTGTTGACTGGATGTGACATGAAATACGATGTGGTAAATGGTAAAGGCTTAAGCTTTACTTTGTAAATAGAAAGACTAACTTTTATATATTGAATTTTTGATTGAAATTATTAAAGACTGAATTTTTATTTGAAATATTAAAGATGTAAATTTTCATGAAAATATTAAAAGATGAAATTTTTCATGTAAATACTAAATGATGAATTATTACATTGTAATTAAAGGATGGAAAATTTACATTGTAATTTAAGAATAAAATTTACATTGTAATTTAAGAATAAATTTTACATTGTAAATGAAAGATGAAATTTTTATGTTAAAAATTAAAAGATATGTTTCATTGTAAATAATAAAAGATATGATTTTTCATTGTCTATGAAAAGAATGAATTTTTGCAATGAATTATTAAAGAATGAATGTTTCATGAATCATTAAAGAATAGATTTTTCATTAAATTATTAAGTAGGATTTACTTTGAATATAAAAGTAGGACTTATAATGTAAATATAAAGTAAAGGTCTCATGAAATTAAGATTGTCATTTTTATATGGTTATTTTAATGTAAAATTGAACGATGAATAAAGATTGTCATTTTTATATGGTTATTTTAATGTAAAATTGAACGATGAATAAAGATGACATTTTTATATGGTTATTTTAATGTAAAATTGAACGATGAATAAAGATGACATTTTTATATGGTTATTTTAATGTAATATTGAACGATGAATAAAGATGACATTTTTAAATGGTTATTTTAATGTAAAATTGAACGAGGAATAAAGATGACATTTTTATATGTTATTTTAATGTAAAGATGAACGATGAAATAAAGTTTACATTTTTATTAACGTAAATATATAGGAATTTCACCATATGTAAAGTGAATGATATTGTATGTTAAAAATTACGTTTTTCTTTGTAATTAAAAGGTGAATTTCATCGTATGTCAAAATTTACATTTTTATATGTAAATTATAAAGTGAATTAATGTCGTATTGTAAAAATTACATTTTTCATTGTAATTAACAAGTGAATTTCATCGTATGTCAAAATTTACATTTTTATATGTAAATTATAAAGTGAATTAACGCTGTATGTTAAAAATTACATTTTTCTTTGTAATTAACAAGTGAATTCCATCGTATGTCAAAATTTACATTTTTATATGTAAATTATAAAGTGAATTAATGTTGTATGTTAAAAATCACATTTTTCTTTGTAATTAAAAGGGGAATTTCATCGTATGATTAAATTTACATTTTTATATGTAAATTATATAGGAATATACACCGTATGTTAAAAATTACATTTTTCTTTGTAATTAACATGTGAATTCCATCATATGTCAAAGTTTACATTTTTATATGTAAATTATAAAGTGAATTAACGCTGTATGTTAAAAATTACATTTTTCTTTGTAATTAACAAGTGAATTCCATCGTATGTCAAAATTTACAATTTTATATGTAAATTAACAAGTGAATTCCATCGTATGTCAAAATTTTAATTTTTATATGTAAATTATAAAGTGAATTAATGTTGTATGTTAAAAATCACATTTTTCTTTGTAACTAACATGGAAATTTCATCGTATGTTAAAACCTACATTTTTATATGTACATTATATAGGGAATTACACCGTAGGATAAAATTTACATTTTTATATGAAATTAAAACATGAATTTACATTGTGTGTTAAATATTACATTTTTATATGTAATGTCTATACGAAAGTATACCGTATGACAAAAACTACATGTTTCAGTGTAATTAAAGGATGCAATTTCATTGTATTATAGAATTTACATTTTTCTTATATATATACGTAACATAGAATGGGAATGAACATTAGGAATAAAATTTATTTATTTTATATGTAATTTAGATGTAGAAATGTGCATTGTAATTAAAAAAGATACTTTTACAATGTGAATTAGATGTAGTGTTTGCATTGTAATTAAAAATCATATTTTTACAATGTGAATATGAAGTAGAGTTTGCATTGTAAATAAAACTTACATTTTGATATGTAAATTTAAAATAGGATTCACTGCAGATATAAGTTACATTTTTATAATGTAACTAAGATGAGAATGTACATTGAAGTTGAAATATACGTTTTTATACGTAATTTAAAAGTAGGATTTTGAATGTATCAAAATTTACATTTGTTTTACATGTACATAAAAAAGAATATAGGAATTTGCATAGGAATTAAACTTACATTTTTATGTAAATAAAAAGGATGGAATTTACATTTTCAATGTAAGGAAAGGATGAATTTAGGATGCGGTAATATTATCTTCACTTTCAAATGAATTAAAATTTAGTAAGTATCGGTAATTGTGTAGAGCGTTGTTTTAATCAAACGACGTTATTACAATTCGATGATTATATATATAAATATAATTAAAATTAAACGAATAGGGCATGGTAGTTCGCGTTTTGAAATCGTACTTTTAAAACGACGATACAGGAAGATCCGACCATCGGATTTTCTTGAAACTGAAACCGATAGGACCGTCTTGGAAAAATCTCTCCAACGATATATACTATGTTAAGATCCAACGGTTAGATTCTGAGAAATGTGAAAATCAAAATTGGTTGAATGCAGCGCCATAGTCGCTCATGGACTTAAGATGTCGTTATATAAAAATTTAATTATTTTAAATAATTAAAATAGGAATGAATCGTTAATTAAAATAATTATTAATGTGTAAGAAGGATTTTAAATGTATATAAATATATATACGAGGATTATTTGGAAAGTCCGAGTTTATCTCATTCCAAATAATTAAACGACGTTTAAAAATCGAAGATTGGAAGACGGCGATTGAAGACCGTCAAATCTCCACATCGAATGGACGAAGATGACTGTTGCCTTAGAATGGCTCGCTACCATGATAAGGTAATAGTAGGAGTTTCCCGGACGTAGTGTTGATTTGTACGGGTTTGGCTTTCGCTCAGACCCAGAGCATAAGCTTATAAATGGGTTGTGTGTCTGACATCGTACTTCATTATATATCATGTTATTAATCTTCTGTCGAATGTATGGATGTTTGGTGGCGGAGAATTTATTCTCTTGCTTAACACCCGTTCATATATTTCGGCAAAGGATTGGTCGTGTGATATGGAGTGATGATGTGACATGCTAAGATGCATATGATCAAGGCTTTGTTGAAAAGCAGGCCTTGTGGGACGATCAAAGCATAGCCTGTTTAGGCATAGCTTTGTGTATAGCGTGACTTCGCGAGCCCCACACATTGGCGGAGTCTAAAACGGTAGAAGGGAACGCAGGGAGAGCAGCACGTTTCTTTCTAGCTAGAAGTGGTGTTTGGGTTTTAACACGGCCCAACATTTTACTTATGTGGATGATGGAATGAGGCGCCTCGGATGATAGGTCCTATAGGACTGGGAAACGTGTGTTCAGGAATAACTAATCCGCAACTCGTACGGCGGACCGGCCCTGCAGCTTTCCAAGGGTTCACTGCGGGGGATCCTGAGACATTAGCTAGAGTGTCTCGAATCGGTAGGAGCTCCTCCCTAGCCTTGACTCATGATGGAAACCAATTTCCAATACGACCCCATTCGGATTTGATTGTATTACTAGTATGGAGGCATAGTATATGGTAGCTATGCTTCCTAGGATTGATACATTTACTTTGAAATGTTTTGATAAAAACTAATAATAATATTAAACTCGTATTTGCCGTATTTAGCATGTTTAATCACTATAAGGTAAAACCCTATCCTCTGGTTTGTGTTGCATTGTGTGATGGGACCTGGGTCTTATGGTGATTCCATTTTTCTAAAAAGCATAACGTGCAGGATCTAAATTAACCCTAGAGGGGGGGGGGTGAATAGGGTTTATTGCAAATTAAACAAAATAAAAATGTCACAGAAAAATTGCAGAAAGAAAAATCACACACAGAAAATACCCAGCTTCGGCAAAACTATGCCTACTGCTGCATTGAAGGTTTCTACTAGGAATTTTAAACAATCTCTTCGCTTACAGACTCTTGTAAACTTGCGACCTTTGCTCCCGACTGTTTAAACCCTACGCTCAAGACCCTGACACAACTTGATCCGTTAAGTTGTGATTTTTCCAACTACAAACACTAGTAGTTATTGACTTTAAGGAATGAAATTTGAATTTTTTTTTAAAAAAAAAACCCTAGGAGTTTAAAAGTTTAGGGTTATCCCCTTTTTATCATAAGAGAAAAAAGGCGGTGTGAAAACCCGTAACTTCCCCGTAAAGGAAAGAGCGGATAGTTCGAGAACAAGCCACAACAGAACGCAGACGGAAGAACATTTCATTGTATATTACAACAATACATCAGATTACAAGAATATACAGAGTATAAATGAATAAATATTACACAGAAATTATCAGAGATTACAATAAAGTACATAGCAGCGGAAAATAATACAATACACAACTAGAAGAGATATACGGATACAAAGCTTTCCGGATATCATTCCAGCTGTAAACCAGGATCCTGTGAATATAAATCTGCAAAACCAAAACTACTAGCTGCCCGTGTCGAAAATAAGGGCACCCAGAGTTTAGGTTAAAACAATAAACTCCAGGTCAGTCATGTGACTGGTGTGAGAACTAAAACAGTTATTAATCTTTATTTTTAAAGTTAGGTAAATCAAGGGACCACGCCGTATAACGCGGAACGGGTTTCCTCCCAAGAACACCAGTGCATATAAGTAAACAGCGCAATGCTTTTCTAAAAATGAAGCTATTATAAGACCCAGGTCCCATCACACAATGCAACGCAGCCGGAGGATAGGGTTTTCCCTTATAATAGCCAAACATGCTTAGTACGTTTAAAACAAATCATTTGATACTACTATAAGTGTATAGTGTCGAAACAATTTCAATCATAAATATCAATCATAGACGGCATGGGTACCATATATCATGTCGCCATACTAGTTCTACAATTAAAACCGCAATACACGTATTGGAAATTGGATTTCCATCCTGTGAACCAAGGCAAAGGGAATATCCTGTGCTTAATTCGAGACTCTCTAGCCCGAGCCTCAGGTTGCAGCCGCGACTGCACCCGGAACGACGGGGCCGGCCACCCGTCGATGGTTAGTAATGCCGTAAACGATATGCTAGCCGGTTCTATGGAACCTCATAGTGATCTGGGACCCGTAAGCCTCTGCAACCACCGTTAACCGAGACGCCCCGCTGGGCAATAAGTAATGATAAGCAACATCCACATAAGTAATGCCAGCCTGTTTAAGCACTGACACCACTTCTAACTAGAAACCAGCATATGTCCATTTCCCGGAGGTCCTCCCCGTTTTTGGTTCACACCGAGGTGTGAGGCTCGCGAATCAACGCTATACACAAAGCCATGCCATATCAGCTGCGCTTTGATCATCATCCACCAAACTTTGCTTTTCAACAAAAGTCTGGATCACTGCATCTCAGCATGCCACATTATCAATCCATATCGTACCACTGATTTCTGCCAATATATAACCTCTGAGCTCGTATGTCTCAGAGAAGGGCGTTAAGCAAGAGAATAAATTCTCCGCCGCCAAACAGATATATATTTAGCAGAGATCAACGAATACAATATAAAGGAATACAATGTCAGACACACCATCCATTTACAAGTCCGTTCTAGGTCTGAACGAAACCGGAGGCACTTTCCTCGCATATCCATCCATCTCCAAGTACGTCTGGACGACCACCAACTATTTCCATCCTCTTGGGTGTACAGCCCAATCAGGATCGTCAGTAATTATCCAAACGATGTGAAGACTTCCGGTCTTCAACCACCGTCTTCATCTTCGACATATCGTCGAATCGGTTATTCAGAATGGGTATAAACCCGGCCTTTCCGAATAACCCGCGTATATTAAAACGAATGTTACACAAACACAACATACGCCTCATTCCAATTCAGTAGCTACTAACCGTAAATCAACAAGAGAACAATTTCCCAAATATTAACCCCGAAGGCCGAAACCAACATCAGATCAATACCCAGGAAACCATTCTTCTTAGCTAACCTACAGCTAGTTTCTAAATTTCAATTCTTAGGGAAAGGTTCCCATTAATTTTATTCAAGATAAATTCTTTAAAATTTATCCTTTAATCTTCCTTTGGATGTCATTTCAAACCAAATTATGGTTTTCCCAAACTAGTCGAGATTAGCGAACCATACCGAGATAATTATTTGATTTATTTCCCAATCCCAATCTATTCATCCCATGAAGAAAAACTGGTAATACTCCATATCTAATACCATGGTGTTATCGGTAAAATAAATTACCATTTCACGTTCAAATCTAATTAAAGACTTAACTATCGCTTTGGAGCAAAACTGGTGATACTCTATTCTCGCTCATTTTCTAAAGTTGATAATTTAAATTATCAATCCACATTTCAATTTAATTGAAGATCCATTAAAACTCTTTTTACTGGGTTAAAGAACTAGTGTCATTTAAAACACAGTTCACGATAAACCCAAATCACATTCTATTTATCATCGGGTTAAAGAACTAGTGTTATTTAAAACACAGTTCATGATAAACCCATGAATCCATTCTATTTAAACCCATTTCAAATCCAATTTATTTATTTAAAAATAAATGGGTTTTAATTTCAGTTCAAAACTAGTTCATTTCGATAAAAATCTATTTTTATCTTTTCAAATATGGAGTTTTCATCCCAATTTTTCCTCAATCATTTCTTATGATTTTACACTAATTATTACTATTTTTGATAATTTTATCAGGGCCAGTACAGTCGATTTCCATCAACGGCCATCGAACTGCACTTACAACGACCTTTTTCGAATTTGATTTGGACGTATCTCCAAATCCAACCGTTAGATTTCAAATTTTTAATATTCGTTAGAAAGCTCTTTTCGATACGAACCCAACGGTTCCGGTTTTAGGAGAATCCGACGGTCGGATTTCCCGTAATGTGCGTTTGAAATAAATGGTCGAAATTCACGAACTGCCGCGGCGCGGCGCGTTCTATTCAGGCCATTATATTATATATATATATAATATATATTTCGTCGATTACTATTTAAAACGAATTTTATAAATAGTTTTGAATTCGTTTCAAAAACAATTTCAACCTTTATTTCAAATTCAAATCGAAATTGAATTTTTCTATTATAAATCCTTTTTACTTTCATTTCTATTTGATTTTAATTCAAATCGATTTTAATTCGATTCGAATTCATTTTCTTTTCAATTCAATTCAATTCGAATTCGTTTTCTTTTCAATTCAATTCAAAATCGTTTTCCTATTCAACAAATGAATATTTATTTTTGTCAACACACGACTAATCTCAACGAATGAGTACTGTCCACGTGTGACTATTTTTGTTAAATTATTTCGTTCAACACATGACTAATCTCAACGGATGAGTACAGTCAACACATGAACCTTTATTTAATAATAATAAAGATATAAAATTTATTGTTAAAATATTACGTTCAACACATGACTAATCTCAACGAATGAGTACAGTCAACACATGAACCTTTATTTAATAATATTTTTTTTATTCTCTAAATTGGAATGAGGCCCAATCAATCACCATATAAAATTAATTATATGGATTTTCATACAACACATGTATATAATAGCATTGAAAAATAATCAACCATCACCCAAAGTGCACTACACTGTATAAGCATCAAATATAGATATCTAACGCTTATAACAGCCTGTCAATCAATCGATCGACATATTTAATCAATCAGGATGAGTGAACTTCATATTTCATCCCAACACCCGTGTGGGGTTTCCAACAATCAAACACAGATTTTATTTGTGCAGTTGGGCGATGTGTAAAATTTATCGTCCCAATCAATGTCCTTCAAATAGGTGTACATAAACAAACCGTCCGGTTTGTAAATGAATATTTTATTTTATTCACTTCACGTTAAAAATTATATTTTTAACGATAAAACATTTTATTTTAACATATGAATTTCAATTCAGTTCATTCTTTAAATAAAATGATATTTTTATTTTTCTAACTTATTTTAGAAAATTTCGGCGGCATAACGGCACGATACTAGAAACGGGACAAGGCCTAGCCTTATCCCCGGTCTAGTGAAGGCCCACGCCATTCACACATCAATCAAATTCACCAAACAACCAAATTCAAATCAAATAATCTGACTAATCTATGCAACCAAACAAACAAGTCCATGGTCTGTGGACGATTGTGTCGGGTGCTACTAAGCACCGTCTGCATCCTAGTATATATATATATATAACTAGAAAAAGAAATTGAAAGGTGAGAAATTCTCACCGATAGCTATCCAATCATCTTGACTCTTCTTTGATAGAAATCTTCATCTTTATCGCATTTTTGTCATCTTCGTTGCCCGTATTCACTACATATGTAAAAATCGAATTTTTACTTCGCTGTTCAATATATAAAAATCGAATTTTTATCTTGTTATTCAATATATAAAAATCAAATTTTTATTATGCTATTCAATATATAAAAATTGAATTTTTATCTTGTTATTCAATATATAAAAATCAAAATTTTATTATGCTATTCAATATATAAAAATCGAATTTTTACTTCGCTATTCTCTATATAAAGATTTCGCCTTTTCAAATATAAAGATTTCGCCTTTTCAAAAATATAGATTTCGCCTTTTCAAACTTATCATTATAAAAATCACATTTTTATTTGTCTACACATATAAAGATGGTATTTTTAATATTCCTATCATGTAAAAATTATATTTTTAAAACTCAATGTTATTTATTTTCAAAAACAATGTATGTATTTCATTTTCAGAACAATGTATGTAAACAATGTATGTATTTTATTTTCAGAACAATGTATATTTTCTATTTTAAAAACAATATTTATTTTTTCTGTTTTATTTTTAAACCAATCTATTTATTTTTCTATGCTTAATAAATAAAAAAAACTAAATTAAAACAATGTAAATTTAAATAAAACTAATTAAAAAATAATCTGGTAATTAAATTAAAATAATCACCTTCCATTGTTGATTTACAGGAGACGTCGATACCCTGTCGCGACCTAGGGTTTCCAAACTGCACGAACTAAGAAGCTCCGGCACACGATCCAAGGATGTCACGCGAGGCGCCTCGGGGTGCGCCACCAACGGCCTGAACGCCGTCCATCTCGGTGGCGTCTCCACCACCCTACGGCGGCTCGAAGTCAGCTTCTTTGAGCGCTTGAATCTCCCTCTCCACTAAACGAAAAGCGATCAACCAATTATAGATTGAGAGAGCACACACGAATCTTCCATTTTAGTTCGGTGAGTTTCGTGAGTCATTTGGTCGATTAAGAGAAAAAGGGGGAGAATGATTTGAAGCTTTTTTTTCCGCCGCTCGAGACCTGGAGACGACGGCTTTTGTGAATCGTTGACCACGGGTTTAAAATGAATAGGGTTTGACTGGTTTGACTATATATATAATTATTTTAATTTCCAAAATCATGTGTTTTTTTTACATACAAACTCCAAATCAAACCCAACGACTGTCGACCCTAGCTAATTACCCCCATTCCGAACACAATGGGATATGTATCGTAGGTTGGTTCGGCTGTTACAATCAGTTTCCGTTAAATTTACATTTAAATCACTATATTGAATTTTAAACGTATATTTCAAATTACCGGGGTCACATACTAACTAGAAAAATTCTAGAAAAATATTTTCTAGCTTCGTATTGGCGACACGGTCCTAACAAAACTAGTTTCGTCGAATTCTGAGACCGTTTGAAAAATGGCCAATTTCCAGTCGATTAAAATCAACTGAAACTGGTCAAATGCGCTTTCCTTTGCCACGCTCACATATTGATTCGAAAAATTATGAAATTTGGAATCTAGCAATAATTTGACATCACGGACCCAACAAAACTGGTTTCGTCGAAATCCGAGGTCGTTTGAAAATTTTCCATTTTTAAGGGCCTGAATTCCATAGCGACTATTTAGAATTTTCAACTGGACATATCTTTTGATTCCCGCTATGAAATTTTGATTTTTCGGATTCGTTGGAAAGATATTATCAATTAGATCCTAATGTTTTTGGTGTCACTAAAATCCGGATTGTTTTGCACCCGGTACATTCAATTGAAGTTTGAAATCGAATTATCGAACTACCGCGCCATTTTCAATTCTATTTATAATTATATATAAATATTTATATTCTAAGGACGACGCGTATAATATATACGTTCGAATTATATTCAAAATAAATTTCTCGTCGATATTATTTAAAATAATTCATTTTAAATAAATAAAATTCGCTAAAATTGCCAAAATAAAATTTTTAAACTGGCCCAGATTTTCGGGTTGTTACAATCTCCCCCACTTAAAACTTTTCGTCCCCGAAAAGGAACAAAGTCGAAAGTGGTTTGATTAATCAACTCTACGTTCGATCTGGCTTTCATTCTCCAACTTTTCAGTTTCTGAGAATTTTCAAATTTTCAAAAATTTTGCTAACACCCTAAATTTTCGAAAAATTTCGCCATAACCTCCCCTGCACCGGGAGCCACGGGAAAATCCCGAAATTGCCATATAGGCCTTCTGATCTCAAAAAGAAAAAGAAAAAGCCAAGCGGCTAGCCAATAGGCTCATAAAATCATCATCACCCAAACAAAACAGTAAATTATGTAGTAAACATGTACCTATTTGTCGAGCAAACAAATTTTATTCTCTGCACTAGCCTCCTTGCTATGACCTGTTCAATGTAAGTACATGTATGCAAGAAAATGCGACCAATTTTCAATATTATTCAATATTTAATTCAATTAGGCATAATGGTTAAAATTATCAAACAAATAAACAAACAACACAAACATCAATCCATTAGTTGATTAGCTTTTCAAATTCATAACTTTGATATATAGTCAAAATCACATTTTTGATGCCAAATCACAACAATAAGCCCTATCTAATTTTGGTTCTCACACCAGTCAATAGGAAATATATAGAAATCTCACTTTCGTCACTCGAACATTAATTCTAATGATGGAGCTCCATCATCAAAATCATCTCCGGACGATTAGAGTGTAATTCTATATCTATCCAGTATATTAAAATTTCAAATACACGTGGATCAGACGTATACGCAAAATCTTTATATACTGGACTGTCCAACTCAATATAAATAGATAATCAAATACGAATAATTGATTTAAATTTTCAAAACAAAAATTTGTTTTCACTTTCAAAAATATACTCTTCACACTCGTTCTAGGATACTACTGATCCCATCTCTAACGAGTCATTCTCGTTGGATATTACTAATCCAATTTCTGATGAATTCTTTCGTATGGTTCTAATGTGTCTTATTCTCTGAGCTTTGTAAACCAAAGCTCTGATACCAACTGTGAAAACCCGTAACTTCCCCGTAAAGGAAAGAGCGGATAGTTCGAGAACAAGCCACAACAGAACGCAGACGGAAGAACATTTCATTATATATTACAACAATACATCAGATTACAAGAATATACAGAGTATAAATGAATAAATATTACACAGAAATTATCAGAGATTACAATAAAGTACATAGCAGCGGAAAATAATACAATACACAACTAGAAGAGATATACGGATACAAAGCTTTCCGGATATCATTCCAGCTGTAAACCAGGATCCTGTGAATATAAATCTGCAAAACCAAAACTACTAGCTGCCCATGTCGAAGATAAGGGCACCCAGAGTGTAGGTTAAAACAATAAACTCCAGGTCAGTCATGTGACTGGTGTGAGAACTAAAACAGTTATTAATCTTTATTTTTAAAGTTAGGTAAATCAAGGGACCACGCCGTATAACGCGGAACGGGTTTCCTCCCAAGAACACCAGTGCATATAAGTAAACAGCGCAATGCTTTTCTAAAAATGAAGCTATTATAAGACCCAGGTCCCATCACACAATGCAACGCAGCCGGAGGGTAGGGTTTTCCCTTATAATAGCCAAACATGCTTAGTACGTTTAAAACAAATCATTTGATACTACTATAAGTGTATAGTGTCGAAACAATTTCAATCATAAATATCAATCATAGACGGCATGGGTACCATATATCATGTCGCCATACTAGTTCTACAATTAAAACCGCAATACACGTATTGGAAATTGGATTTCCATCCTGTGAACCAAGGCAAAGGGAATATCCTGTGCTTAATTCGAGACTCTCTAGCCCGAGCCTCAGGTTGCAGCCGCGACTGCACCCGGAACGACGGGGCCGACCACCCATCGATGGTTAGTAATGCCGTAAACGATATGCTAGCCGGTTCTATGGAACCTCATAGTGATCTGGGACCCGTAAGCCTCTACAACCACCGTTAACCGAGACGCCCCGCTGGGCAATAAGTAATGATAAGCAACATCCACATAAGTAATGCCAGCCAGTTTAAGCACTGACACCACTTCTAACTAGAAACCAGCATATGTCCATTTCCCGGAGGTCCTCCCCGTTTTTGGTTCACACCGAGGTGTGAGGCTCGCGAATCAACGCTATACACAAAGCCATGCCATATCAGCTGCGCTTTGATCATCATCCACCAAACTTTGCTTTTCAACAAAAGTCTGGATCACTGCATCTCAGCATGCCACATTATCAATCCATATCGTACCACTGATTTCTGCCAATATATAACCTCTGAGCTCGTATGTCTCAGAGAAGGGCGTTAAGCAAGAGAATAAATTCTCCGCCGCCAAACAGATATATATTTAGCAGAGATCAACGAATACAATATAAAGGAATACAATGTCAGACACACCATCCATTTACAAGTCCGTTCTAGGTCTGAACGAAACCGGAGGCACTTTCCTCGCATATCCATCCATCTCCAAGTACATCTGGACGACCACCAACTATTTCCATCCTCTTGGGTGTACAGCCCAATCAGGATCGTCAGTAATTATCCAAACGATGTGAAGACTTCCGGTCTTCAACCACCGTCTTCATCTTCGACATATCGTCGAATCGGTTATTCAGAATGGGTATAAACCCGGCCTTTCTGAATAACCCGCGTATATTAAAACGAATGTTACACAAACACAACATACGCCTCATTCCAATTCAGTAGCTACTAACCGTAAATCAACAAGAGAACAATTTCCCAAATATTAACCCCGAAGGCCGAAACCAACATCAGATCAATACCCAGGAAACCATTCTTCTTAGCTAACCTACAGCTAGTTTCTAAATTTCAATTCTTAGGGAAAGGTTCCCATTAATTTTATCCAAGATAAATTCTTTAAAATTTATCCTTTAATCTTCCTTTGGATGTCATTTCAAACCAAATTATGGTTTTCCCAAACTAGTCGAGATTAGCGAACCATACCGAGATAATTATTTGATTTATTTCCCAATCCCAATCTATTCATCCCATGAAGCAAAACTGGTAATACTCCATATCTAATACCATAGTGTTATCGGTAAAATAAATTACCATTTCATGTTCAAATCTAATTAAAGATTTAACTATCGCTTTGGAGCAAAACTGGTGATACTCCATTCTCGCTCATTTTCTAAAGTTGATAATTTAAATTATCAATCCACATTTCAATTTAATTGAAGATCCATTAAAACTCTTTTTACTGGGTTAAAGAACTAGTGTCATTTAAAACACAGTTCACGATAAACCCAAATCACATTCTATTTATCATCGGGTTAAAGAACTAGTGTTATTTAAAACACAGTTCACGATAAACCCATGAATCCATTCTATTTAAACCCATTTCAAATCCAATTTATTTATTTAAAAATAAATGGGTTTTAATTTCAGTTCAAAACTAGTTCATTTCGATAAAAATCTATTTTTATCTTTTCAAATATGGAGTTTTCATCCCAATTTTTCCTCAATCATTTCTTATGATTTTACACTAATTATTACTATTTTTGATAATTTTATCAGGGCCCGTACAGTCGATTTCCATCAACGGCCATCGAACTGCACTTACAGCGACCTTTTTCGAATTTGATTTGGACGTATCTCCAAATCCAACCATTAGATTTCAAATTTTTAATATTCGTTAGAAAGCTCTTTTCGATACGAACCCAACGGTTCCAGTTTTAGGAGAATCCGACGGTCGGATCTCCCATAATGTCCGTTTGAAATAAATGGTCGAAATTCACGAACTGCCGCGGCGCGGCGCGTTCTATTCAGGCCATTATATTATATATATAATATATATTTCGTCGATTACTATTTAAAACGAATTTTATAAATAGTTTTGAATTTGTTTCAAAAACAATTTCAACCTTTATTTCAAATTCAAATCGAAATTGAATTTTTCTATTATAAATCCTTTTTACTTTCATTTCTATTTGATTTTAATTCAAATCGATTTTAATTCGATTCGAATTCATTTTCTTTTCAATTCAATTCAATTCGAATTCGTTTTCTTTTCAATTCAATTCAAAATCGTTTTCCTATTCAACAAATGAATATTAATTTTTGTCAACACACGACTAATCTCAACGAATGAGTACTGTCCACGTGTGACTATTTTTGTTAAATTATTTCGTTCAACACATGACTAATCTCAACGGATGAGTACAGTCAACACATGAACCTTTATTTAATAATAATAAAGATATAAAATTTATTGTTAAAATATTACGTTCAACACATGACTAATCTCAACGAATGAGTACAGTCAACACATGAACCTTTATTTAATAATATTTTTTTTATTCTCTAAATTGGAATGAGGCCCAATCAATCACCATATAAAATTAATTATATGGATTTTCATACAACACATGTATATAATAGCATTGAAAAATAATCAACCATCACCCAAAGTGCACTACACTGTATAAGCATCAAATATAGATATCTAACGCTTATAACAGCCTGTCAATCAATCGATCGACATATTTAATCAATCAGGATGAGTGAACTTCATATTTCATCCCAACACCCGTGTGGGGTTTCCAACAATCAAACACAGATTTTATTTGTGCAGTTGGGCGATGTGTAAAATTTATCGTCCCAATCAATGTCCTTCAAATAGGTGTACATAAACAAACCGTCCGGTTTGTAAATGAATATTTTATTTTATTCACTTCACGTTAAAAATTATATTTTTAACGATAAAACATTTTATTTTAACATATGAATTTCTATTCAGTTCATTCTTTAAATAAAATGATATTTTTATTTTTCTAACTTATTTTAGAAAATTTCGGCGGCATAACGGCACGATACTAGAAACGGGACAAGGCCTAGCCTTATCCCCGGTCTAGTGAAGGCCCACGCCATTCACACATCAATCAAATTCACCAAACAACCAAATTCAAATCAAATAATCTGACTAATCTATGCAACCAAACAAACAAGTCCATGGTCTGTGGACGATTGTGTCGGGTGCTACTAAGCACCGTCTGCATCCTAGTATATATATATATATAACTAGAAAAAGAAATTGAAAGGTGAGAAATTCTCACCGATAGCTATCCAATCATCTTGACTCTTCTTTCATAGAAATCTTCATCTTTATCGCATTTTTGTCATCTTCGTTGCCCGTATTCACTACATATGTAAAAATCGAATTTTTACTTCGCTGTTCAATATATAAAAATCGAATTTTTATCTTGTTATTCAATATATAAAAATCAAATTTTTATTATGCTATTCAATATATAAAAATCGAATTTTTATCTTGTTATTCAATATATAAAAATCAAATTTTTATTATGCTATTCAATATATAAAAATCGAATTTTTACTTCGCTATTCTCTATATAAAGATTTCGCCTTTTAAAATATAAAGATTTCGCCTTTTCAAAAATATAGATTTCTCCTTTTCAAACTTATCATTATAAAAATCACGTTTTTATTTGTCTACACATATAAAGATGGTATTTTTAATATTCCTATCATGTAAAAATTATATTTTTAAAACTCAATGTTATTTATTTTCAAAAACAATGTATGTATTTCATTTTCAGAACAATGTATGTAAACAATGTATGTATTTTATTTTCAGAACAATGTATATTTTCTATTTTAAAAACAATATTTATTTTTTCTGTTTTATTTTTAAACCAATCTATTTATTTTTCTATGCTTAATAAATAAATAAAAACTAAATTAAAACAATGTAAATTTAAATAAAACTAATTAAAAAATAATGTGGTAATTAAATTAAAATAATCACCTTCCATTGTTGATTTACTGGAGACGTCGATACCCTGTCGCGACCTAGGGTTTCCAAACTGCACGAACTACGAAGCTCCGGCACACGATCCAAGGATGTCACGTGAGGCGCCTCGGGGTGCGCCACCAACGGCCTGAACGCCATCCATCTCGGTGGCGTCTCCACCACCCTACGGCGGCTCGAAGTCAGCTCCTTTGAGCGCTTGAATCTCCCTCCCCACTAAACGAAAAGCGATCAACCCATTATAGATTGAGAGAGCACACACGAATCTTCCATTTTCGTTCGGTGAGTTTCGTGAGTCATTTGTTAGATTAAGAGAAAAAGGGGAAGAATGATTTGAAGCTTTTTTTTCCGCCGCTCGAGACCTGGAGACGACGGCTTTTGTGAATCGTTGACCACGGGTTTAAAATGAATAGGGTTTGACTGGTTTGACTATATATATAATTATTTTTATTTCCAAAATCATGTGTTTTTTTTACATACAAACTCCAAATCAAACCCAACGACTGTCGACCCCAGCTAATTACCCCCATTCCGAACACAATGGGATATGTATCGTAGGTTGGTTCGGCTGTTACAATCAGTTTCCGTTAAATTTACATTTAAATCACTATATTGAATTTTAAACGTATATTTCAAATTACCGGGGTCACATACTAACTAGAAAAATTCTAGAAAAATATTTTCTAGCTTCGTATTGGCGACACGGTCCTAACAAAACTAGTTTCGTCGAATTCTGAGACCGTTTGAAAAATGGCCAATTTCCAGTCGATTAAAATCAACTAAAACTGGTCAAACGCGTTTTCCTTTGCCACGCTCACATATTGATTCGAAAAATTATGAAATTTGGAATCTAGCAATAATTTGACATCACGGACCCAACAAAACTGGTTTCGTCGAAATCCGAGGTCGTTTGCAAAATTTCCATTTTTAAGGACCTGAATTCCATAGCGACTATTTAGAATTTTCAACTGGACATATCTTTTGATTCCCGCTATGAAATTTTGATTTTTCGGATTCGTTGGAAAGATATTATCAATTAGATCCTAATGTTTTTGTGTTTCACTAAAATCCGGATTGTTTTGCACCCGGTACATTCAATTGAAGTTTGAAATCGAATTATCGAACTACCACGCCATTTTCAATTCTATTTATAATTATATATAAATATTTATATTCTAACGACGACGCGTATAATATATACGTTCGAATTATATTCAAAATAAATTTCTCGTCGATATTATTTAAAATAATTCATTTTAAATAATCAAAATTCGCTAAAATTGCCAAAATAAAAATTTTAAACTGGCCCAGATTTTCGGGTTGTTACAGGCGGCTCCCTTATTTCATTGCTCCACCACTTTACTTTGTTTAGCCCGAGCTTCCTTTGTCTCTTTCTGGAAATAGAAATGGCGGCTTAAGAAAAACTAGGGTTTCTCTGAAATCACTAAATCGAGATCGCTGGTTGATCAAAATCAGTTCTCTGTTGTTCGATTCTTCTTGGCTTCAATCTCTGGCGGCTTGTATCTTCTTCGATCGAATTTGTAGGCTCTGATTCAGATTCTAGCTTTTCTCGATTTCTGGTATGGTTTTTACTATTCGATTTTATGCTTTAGTTGTACTTGATCTTCGATGATATGAAACCAGTGATGAATTGGTGTATTTATAGGATTAAAATCCTGAATATTCTCTGATTTCCCATATTACTTGGTCATGATATATGAGTAAATTTTTGGGGCTTGAAAACCGATGAGACTCGATTTTTGAATTTGTGATCTTTGAAAATTTCAAACTTGCGTGAGAATACAACTTTGAATTGGACTTTAAATTTTTGCAATTCTGGAGGTTTCTTCGAATTTAAACTTGAGTATATTTGCATATATCTTGGGCTTGAAGTCTTCGGCTACTCTGGAGATTTCTTTGATTACTTCTGGAATTTCATATCCTTTTTCATTTGACTTTGTCAACATGATTTTTAAACTGGAATTTTACTTCCTTGGATTAACTTCTTCATAAAGAAAACTGATACGAACAGATGCCTTGATTACACTTGTGATTGCCGAATTTTCTGGAATACTTTTGCATGAATCTTTGTTTTTCCTGATCCCCCTTTTGTATTGCTTCGAACAGACTTGTTTGGCCAATCCTTGTAAACAGATTTGAACTGATGCTTCATATACTTTTATAAGAACAGATACTACTTTGATTTTACTTGTGCTTCTTACATGTCCTGCTTATTGATGTTCAGACTTGTATGCACCATCTGTTTGACTCTGGCTCGACCATTTTAATCCTTCCAGTAATTTTTGCATTGAATTTTTTTTTAACTTCCTGCTGATTAAAAACCCGAGTAGACTTGTGCTTGAGCTATTGTTTTGTTGCTGTGACCTTGTGCTTGTGCCCTTTATCCTTGTTCCTTGAGACATTTGTTGCACCATTGTCATGATTATGTTTGGTTGTCTTGGTCTGGCCACTTGAACTTAAAAAAACTGGCCTGATGCGTTGTTAAAACTGTTGTACTATACTCATGTGTAATTGTTTTGAACTGTGATCGGCCCCCTGTTGCATTTTACTTATATTCCTTAACTGGCTTCACTGATAGATTGCAGGCTTATTCAAATTTGCATCTTTGCATTTTTTAACTATTTTTGCTGCTGTAGCCTTGACCTTACTTGCACCTGAGATTGGGTATTGCCACTCTTGCTTGATCATACTCGAGCATGTGCTGTACCATGTTGTTGTACACTAGCCCGACCACTTTTTCACTGTATTCTGAGTTGTGTGCTACCTGAGATGCTTTGTGTTCAGCATGCAATGTAAACCTGACTTGCTCCATTTGGCTTGTGCTATGATTCATCTCATTGCTGCCTTTTCATTTGTTTTGAACTGTGCTACTTCTTTGATATTTGTATTCATGCTATTTTTTTTAATCTTCATTGCTACTTTTTATTTGCACTATGTATGTTTGACTTGCCTATGACTCTCTTGTGTGTTGACTTGTTGACCATTTTGTTTTGACTTTGTCCTCGGCCATTTGCTTTTGACTTTGTTCATGTTCATGAGTATATTGCGCTGAGTCGAGATGGTCCAAGTGGCTACTCCTCAGTCGCGACACTGGATTGGCGTGGCAGTGCACACGTGTATACACGTGTGTATATGCAGCCATCTAGACGAGTTTTTCTGTCCCTGCATAGCAGACCAAGTTTAGAAAAGTGATGAGAAACACACCGTAATTCTGAGGCAAATAAAATTTAAAAATAAATTTTTATTTGCTTTTATTCTATTTTATTTTTGTTGCAGTCTACTGTGTGTTCTTCTTGTGACAGGTATGAAGACAGGACTTGACTGAAGGCTGTGAAGACAGAAGATGGACGACAGAAGACAGTAAAAAAAAACAGTGTCAATGTATGAAAGTGTTTGTATATTTGAGTGTAAATGTAGTTGTATAGAGTGAGTGACAGAGTTGTATGAATGAAATGTAGTATATCAAATAGTGGAGTAAAAAGATGTACTTTTTGATATTGAAATAAAATATTTTTATTTAAATAAAATACTGTGTGATTGTTCAAATTTCTGTATAGTTTGTTGTGTAGTAAATCAGTGCATTTACAAACACATTCAATAATAAAATATATTTGGTTGTTATCATCAAACAAAAATCATATAATTGTGTATACAACACTGTTATATACAACAATCTCCCCCTTTTGATGATGACAAACAAATAAATGATTTTGAATGTGTGAATGTGTTTGAAACGTGAAGTATGTTACTCCCCCTATTTGTATGCTCCCCCTACAACTAAGCTTCCCTTATTGATGCATAGATTTGAAAATTTTGAAATGAATTAATCAAACCCAAATTTCAAAATATTCTATAAATGTTTACCCATCCATCAAAATCTTGACCATTCTCCCCCTTTTGTTATCATCAAAAGAATAGCAGAAATTAAAACAGTGATGAATATAAACTAGAAATATAAGTTCAGATCAAGAGGATAATATATCGTAAATCTCATTGAATCAAACAAAAATCATAATATTCTTGGAATCAGAGACAAATTTCACTTTCAGAATGAATGGATCTACTATGGATTTTATAGAATTAGGAGAGTTCAATAAAAATTGAATATTTGAATATAAAATTTAAAGATTTTAAATATGCTTAGAAATGTGTTAAGCACTTCCTAACCACGCATAGCCCAAAGGTCTTTTAAATGGGGTTAGTAGTAACTTAACTTTATCCTCTCTAATGAGTTCCATCCATGCACAGCCCAAAGGTCTTTTAAGTGAGAATGGAAGCACATAGAGATTAAGGTAATTCACCCACGCATGACCGCGAGGACTTTTAAATGGGAGTGAGTACCAAGGATAAATTATTTTTTTTTTTTTAAATTTCAAGAATAATTAGAACTCCCCAAATTAAATAAAACCATGATGAATGACAGAAGTATGGTAGATATAGAAGATGGTCGTAAAATAAGCTCTAATTTAAAAATATTATAAAATCTGTCCAATCATCATGAGATTTAAAAATATTTCCTCATGAAAAAAAATGTTATAGTCAATACTCATCACAATTCCAAGATCTGACATAATTTCAATGAGTTCCAAAATAGTTCAAATGATCAATCATTTAACTTTTGAATAATCATTTAAGAATTTTTTTTTAAAAAATGGATAATGATCAATCAATTTCTATAATTCCCAAATCTAAGCGTAATCGTGAAAATCTATCTTCGGGAAGAGGTTTTGTAAAAATATCAGCAAGTTGACAGTCAGTTGAAATAAATTCAATACAAATATCTTCTCGTGAAATGTGGTTTCTAATAAAATGGTGTCTGACATCTATGTGTTTAGTGCGTGAATGGTGAACAAGATTATTAGACAAGTCTATAGCACTTTTACTGTCACATTTTAGTGGTACTTTTTTATAATTTAGACCAAAGTCTGAAAGAGTTTGCATCATCCATAGTATTTGTGCACAACAACTTCCTAAAGCAATGTATTCAGCCTCAGTTGTGGATAAAGCAACACAATTTTGTTTTCGACTTGACCATGAGACTAGCGAATGTCCTAGCATAAAACAAGTCCCACTAGTGCTTTTTCTATCAACAAGGGATCCAGCATAATCAGCATCAGAATATCCAATTAATTCAAAATTATTGCATGCGGGGTACCATAAACCAAATTTGTGTGTGTGCAAGAGATATCTTAATATTCTTTTTGTGGCTTTTAAGTGAGATTCTTTTGGATTAGATTGAAAGCGTGCACATAAACAAACAGCAAACATAATATCAGGCCTAGATGCAGTGAGATAAAGAAGTGAACCAATTATTCCATGATATTTTTTCTGATCAACTGCAACTCCTTTCTCGTCTTTGTCAAGCTTGGTTGAAGGACTCATCGGTGTTCTGAGTGGTTTTGCATTTTCTAGTCCAAATCTTTTCAGCAATTCAGCAATGTATTTTGTTTGTGATATGAAAATACCCTTGGAGCTTTGTTTGATTTGAAATCCAAGGAAGTATTTTAATTCACCTACTAAGCTCATTTCGAATTTTTCCTGCATGACTTTTTCAAATTTCTCACACAAACAATCATTAGTAGCACCATATATAATATCATCAACATAAATTTGGACTATTAAAAAGTCATCACCTTCATGTAATAGAAACAATGTAGTGTCAACACTGCCCTTTTTAAAACCGTTTTCCAAAAGATAAGCACTTAAACAATCGTACCAAGCTCTAGGAGCTTGTTTAAGACCATATAATGCTTTTTCAAGTTTAAATACATGATTTGGAAATTCATGATTTTCAGAACCGGGGGGTTGTTCCACAAAAACTTCTTCTTTTAATTCTCCATTTAAAAACGCACTTTTTACGTCCATTTGTTTGAGTTTGAAACCTTTATAACATGCAAAACTGAGCAAAATTCTAATGGCTTCTAACCTAGCTACTGGTGCAAATGTCTCATCAAAATCAATGCCTTCAATTTGATTATATCCTTTTGCAACCAACCTAGCTTTGTTTCTAATTACATTTCCGGATTCATCAAGTTTATTTTTGAACACCCATTTAGTTCCTACTACTGGATAGTCATTTGGTCTAGGAACTAATTTCCAAACTTTATTTCGTTCAAATTGATTAAGTTCTTCTTGCATCGCTAAAATCCAACTTTCATCACTAAGTGCAACTTCAACATTTTTAGGTTCTGTTTCAGAGATAAAACAGCTATGAATACAAAAAGCACAGATATCTTTATTAAATGATGAACGAGTTCGTACACCTGCCGTTGGATTACCTATTACCAATTCTGGAGGATGGTTGGCTTTGAATTTCAACTTTTCAACTTCAAATGTTTGTTTTGTTGAATCATCACTCCCAGTCTTCTCTTTGCTATTTTCTTTTTCACCCTCATATGTAATTCCCTCATGGTTTTTCTTTTTGTCAACTGTATCCAGATCTGATTCGTCAAATTTCACATTTATGGTTTCAACAATAGTTTTCGATCGTTTGTTGAAGATTCGGTAAGCCTTGCTTCTTGAAGAGTAACCCATGAAAATTCCCTCATCGGCCTTTGATTCAAACTTACCAAGATGATCACCTGTATTAAGAAGATAACAAGGGCATCCAAAAACTCTAAAATATGAAATGTTAGGCTTTCTGTCAAACCACAATTCATAGGATGTTTTGTTAAGTATTGGTCTAATCATTACTCTGTTCATTACATGGCAGGATGTATTAACTGCCTCTGCCCAAAAAGTAAAAGGCAAATTATATTCACTTATCATGGATCTAGCTAATTCCTGTAATGTACGATTTTTCCTTTCGACTACCCCATTTTGTTGGGGTGTTCGAGGAGCAGAAAATTCGTGTTTAAAACCATTTTCTTCACAAAAATTTTCAAAATCCAAATTTTCAAATTCACCACCGTGATCACTTCTTAAAGTTTTTATTGAAACACTTTTTTCATTTTGAACGAGTTTTGCAAACTTTGAAAAGTAATCAAAAGTTTCGGATTTTTTGGCTAGAAAATAAACCCATGTAAATCTAGAATAATCATCAACCAACACATAACAATAACGTTTTCCATTCAAGCTAGCAATCTCATTTGGTCCAAATAAATCCATGTGAATCAATTCAAGTACCCTATTAGTACTGACAATATTTTTGGGACGAAATGATGAACGACTGAATTTTCCCATAGCACATGATTTACATACTTTATTATTTTTATATTTCTGATGTGGTAGTCCTCTTACCAACTCTTTTGATTCAAGTTTTTCTAAGAGACTCATACTAGCGTGACTCAATCTCCTATGCCATAAAAAAACTTCCTCATCCGTAGCTACTAAACATCGTGAGAGAGTCAAATCATCAAAAGAAATCGTATAAACATTTCCTTTTCTTTTTCCCGTGAACACAATATTGTTTGTGGATTTTTCAATAATTTTGCGAGATTCATTATCAAATATCACACTCATTCCTTTGTCACATAGTTGGCTTGTGGAAATGAGATTATGATGCAAGTTTTCAACATATAAAACATCAGTTAAGGAGAAAGTACTATTACCTACTTTACCTTTACCGATAATTTTACATTTTCTGTTATCGCCCATTATCACACTTCCTCCTTTATATTTTTCAAGGCTAAGGAACTTTAATTTATCTCCTGTCATATGTTTGGAACAACCTGAATCCAAGTACCATTCTTGTTGTTCCTTAGCCCGCCAACATACCTACACACAAGAAGAAGAGAATGACCTAGAGAAACTCAGAGGTCTAATAAAATTAGTAACTGAAAAATTTTGATTTTGAACAACAGATCCTTTTGGAATCCAAATTTGTTTGTTCTTATCAAATCCAAATCTATTACAATTACTTGTCGACCCTTTTGGAACCCAAATTTGTATGAATTTTTTATTATTGTTCCTATTTTGACATTTTTCATAGCTATGTCCAATTTTTTCACATTTTATACATTTAGGAAAAACACTTCCACCTTTTGCATTATTATTCATATTAATATGTGTTTTCCCAAATCCTAATCCTTTCTTATTATTAGCATATAATTGATTTCCAAGCAGCATCCTAAATGACTTTTCCCCTTTTGAAAACTTACTTAATGCTATTTCAAGATTTTTTGTCTTGGTTTTAAGTGCTGCATTTTCATTTACAAGAGAAGTGCATTTGTTGATGAAATTCTTTCTTTTTGTGTCATTACTTTCTTTTAAAGCCAAGTGTTCCTTCTTTAATTTCTCAAACTTTGCTTCAAATTCTGTTTGCTCTTGTTTTAAAAACTTACAGTTTTCACAATCAAGGTTTGTTACTTTCTTAAGCTCAGTTTCTAACCTATTGTTTTCTTGAACTAATTTTAACCTATCAGATTTTAATTTCTTAATTTTTAGCTCAAGAGAATCAACGGTTTTGGTAAGATCATGACACATTAGAATTAAATCTTTATAAGAGTAATTTGGTACCTCAGTGGAATCCTCTTCACTACTTTCTGAATCTGACTGTGCCATAAGACACAAATTGGCTTCCTCTTTATTGCTGTCAGAGTCTTCTTCTTCTCCTTCTTCGTCATCCCATGTAGCTGCAAAAGCTTTCTTTTTCTTCTTCTTCTTTTTGTCTTTCTGAAGTAATGGACAATTTGTTTGATATGGCCTGGTTTATTGCAGTTGTAGCATATCACTTCATCGTCTGAGTTGTCTGAATTCTTGGATTTGTTGGATTTTGAATTCTTCTTTCGTGACTTGTATTTCTTGCCAGACCACTTTTTAAGAACCATTGCCAATTCTTCAATGGGATTCTCAGCTTCATCATTACTTTCAACAGTGCTGTTTAGAGCGATTGTCTTTTTCTTTGATTCTGACTCATCGCGTCCTTCTTTGGCTTTTAGCTCCATTTCATAAGCGATCAAGTTTCCAATCAATTCTTCTATTTTCAACTTATTTAGATCTTTTGATTCTTGAATGGCAGTTACTTTAGCTTCGAAATTCATTGGCAGTACTCTCAGTATCTTGTGTATTAATTCTACTTCAGTGTAGACTTTACCAAGAGCCCTTGCATTATATATCAGTGTGGAAAATCGACCATACATCTCTTTTATATCTTCGTCTTTCCGCATCGTGAAATTTTCATATTCGTTGCAGAGTAGTGTGAGACGAGATTCCTTGACTTGAGATGTTCCTTCATGTGTAACTTCCAAAGTATGCCAAATTTCCTGCGCAGTTGAACAGTGAGATATACGGTTAAACTCAGTTTTATCAAGAGCACAAATTAAAGCGTTCATTGCTTTGGCATCAGTTGAGAATAATTTTTTATCATTAGCATCCCACTTATCTTTTGGCTTAGGAATTTCAATATCATTAATAATCGTAATGGGAGGTTTGTAGCCTGTCTCAACAATATCCCATACATCATAATCGACAGAACTTATGTAAATTTTCATCCTAGCTTTCCAATAGGCATAATCGGTTCCATTAAACATTGGTGGCCTAGCTATGGACTGACCCTCAGAAAAAGCGTTGTTTGACAAATTCATGACTCTAGAGTTAAAAATACCCGCTCTGATACCACTTGTAGGATCTAAATTAACCCTAGAGGGGGGGGGGGTGAATAGGGTTTATTGCAAATTAAACAAAATAAAAATGTCACAGAAAAATTGCAGAAATAAAAATCACACACAGAAAATACCCAGCTTCGGCAAAACTATGCCTACTGCTGCATTCAAGGTTTCTACTAGGAATTTTAAACAATCTCTTCGCTTACAGACTCTTGTAAACTTGCGACCTTTGCTCCCGACTGTTTAAACCCTACGCTCAAGACCCTGACACAACTTGATCCGTTAAGTTGTGATTTTTCCAACTACAAACACTAGTAGTTATTGACTTTAAGGAATGAAATTTGAATTTTAAAACAAAAAAAATAAAACCCTAGGAGTTTAAAAGTTTAGGGTTATCCCCTTTTTATCATAAGAGAAAAAAGGCGGCTCCCTTATTTCATTGCTCCACCACTTTACTTTGTTTAGCCCGAGCTTCCTTTGTCTCTTTCTGGAAATAGAAATGGCGGCTTAAGAAAAACTAGGGTTTCTATGAAATCACTAAATCGAGATCGCTGGTTGATCAAAATCAGTTCTCTGTTGTTCGATTCTTCTTGGCTTCAATCTCTGGCGGCTTGTATCTTCTTCGATCGAATTTGTAGGCTCTGATTCAGATTCTAGCTTTTCTCGATTTCTGGTATGGTTTTTACTATTCGATTTTATGCTTTAGTTGTACTTGATCTTCGATGATATGAAACCAGTGATGAATTGGTGTATTTATAGGATTAAAATCCTGAATATTCTCTGATTTCCCATATTACTTGGTCATGATATATGAGTAAATTTTTGGGGCTTGAAAACCGATGAGACTCGATTTTTGAATTTGTGATCTTTGAAAATTTCAAACTTGCGTGAGAATACAACTTTGAATTGGACTTTAAATTTTTGCAATTCTGGAGGTTTCTTCGAATTTAAACTTGAGTATATTTGCATATATCTTGGGCTTGAAGTCTTCGGCTACTCTGGAGATTTCTTTGATTACTTCTGGAATTTCATATCCTTTTTCATTTGACTTTGTCAACATGATTTTTAAACTGGAATTTTACTTCCTTGGATTAACTTCTTCATAAAGAAAACTGATACGAACAGATGCCTTGATTACACTTGTGATTGCCGAATTTTCTGGAATACTTTTGCATGAATCTTTGTTTTTCCTGATCCCCCTTTTGTATTGCTTCGAACGGACTTGTTTGGCCAATCCTTGTAAACAGATTTGAACTGATGCTTCATATACTTTTATAAGAACAGATACTACTTTGATTTTACTTGTTCTTCTTACATGTCCTGCTTATTGATGTCCAGACTTGTATGCACCATCTGTTTGACTCTGGCTCGACCATTTTAATCCTTCCAGTAATTTTTGCACTGAATATTTTTTTTTAACTTCCTGCTGATTAAAAACCCGAGTAGACTTGTGCTTGAGCTATTGTTTTGTTGCTATGACCTTGTGCTTGTGCCCTTTATCCTTGTTCTTTGAGACATTTGTTGCACCATTGTCATGATTATGTTTGGTTGTCTTGGTCTGGCCACTTGAACTTAAAAAAACTGGCCTGATGCCTTGTTAAAACTGTTGTACTATACTCATGTGTAATTGTTTTGAACTGTGCTCGGCCCCCTGTTGCATTTTACTTATATTCCTTAACTAGCTTCACTGATAGATTGCAGGCTTATTCAAATTTGCATCTTTGCATTTTTTAACTATTTTTGCTGCTGTAGCCTTGACCTTACTTGCACCTGAGATTGGGTATTGCCACTCTTGCTTGATCATACTCGAGCATGTGCTGTACCATGTTGTTGTACACTAGCCCGACCACTTTTTCATTGTATTCTGAGTTGTGTGCTGCCTGAGATGCTTTGTGTTCAGCATGCAATGTAAACCTGACTTGCTCCATTTGGCTTGTGCTATGATTCATCTCATTGCTGCCTTTTCATTTGTTTTGAACTGTGCTACTTCTTTGATATTTGTATTCATGCTATTTTTTTTAATCTTCATTGCTACTTTTTATTTGCACTATGTATGTTTGACTTGCCTATGACTCTCTTGTGTGTTGACTTGTTGACCATTTTGTTTTGACTTTGTCCTCGGCCATTTGCTTTTGACTTTGTTCATGTTCATGAGTATATTGCGCTGAGTCGAGATGGTCCAAGTGGCTACTCCTCAGTCGTGACACTGGATTGGCGTGGCAGTGCACATATGTATACACGTGTGTATATGCAGCCATCCAGACGAGTTTTTCTGTCCCTTCATATCAGACCAAGTCTAGAAAAGTGATGAGAAACACAACGTAATTCTGAGGCAAATAAAATTTAAAAATAAATTTTTATTTGCTTTTATTCTATTTTATTTTTGTTGCAGTCTATTGTGTGTTCTTCTTGTGACAGGTATGAAGACAGGACTTGACTGAAGGCTGTGAAGACAGAAGATGGACGACAGAAGACAGTAAAAAAAAACAGTGTCAATGTATGAAAGTGTTTGTATATTTGAGTGTAAATGTAGTTGTATAGAGTGAGTGACAGAGTTGTATGAATGAAATGTAGTATGTCAAATAGTGGAGTAAAAAGATGTACTTTTTGATATTGAAATAAAATATTTTTATTTAAATAAAATACTGTGTGATTGTTCAAATTTCTGTACAGTTTGTTGTGTAGTAAATCGGTGCATTTACAAACACATTCAATAATAAAATATATTTGGTTGTTATCATCAAACAAAAATCATATAATTGTGTATACAACACTGTTATATACAACATAACGTTGTTGTATGATTTACTTATTAGTTGTTTTTGACACTTTTTAGCACGGTAATCCATTAGAGCAAACTCGTTCCGCGTTAGCGACGTGGTCTTTGGATTTGTCCTATTAATAGTGATTAATTAGTTAAGAATTCTCACACCAGTCTCACGATTGACACATTGTTTGTTTCCACCTTTTTGCAAACTCGGGTGCCCTCTTTTCCACACGGGCAATCGAGTAGTTTGTCTACAGGTTCTTATTTCGAGCCGGATTCTGGATTGAAGCTTAAAGCTGTGTCCAGAACATTGGAAGTTTTCCGCTGCCTTAGTTATTTTGTTTCCGCTGCAATGTATTAAAATCATGTAAAATTATCTTCCGCTGTAATTATTAGCCAATATACTCTGATATTTTGTACTCTGATGTAACATTTATTATTGATGCAATAAAAGTCTGCTGTTGTTGTTCTGATGTGTTGTATTCCCAAAGTTAACGTAGGCGGGATTTGAACGGTTTTGGTCGATTTTGCGATCGATTAAGGCCGGGCAAAATCCGACTCATTACAATCAATGTTGAAAGGTTCTGCATATAATCATGATGAAAAGATATATGATCTACTAAAATATTGTTCAATTCAGGAAAAGATGTGTTTTGTGACTTTTGAAAATTCAAAAGTTGAAAAGATGGGTAAAGTGGCTATTGACAAGTCAAATTCTAAAAAGGTGGCTGTTGGAAATTCAAATCCAGAACTGTTGTGTTATATGGCTGTTGAGAATTCAAATTCTGAAAAGAAATTGCTGGAAATGAAAAAGGACAAATGGATACTGGACAGTGGCTATTCGAGACATATGACTGGAAATCCAGAACTACTCAATAATCTGAAATATGAAGATGGTGGAATGGTGAACTTCGAAGATAACTCTAAAGGATACATTATTGGAATCGGCAATGTCGGTAATTCTGAAACTCCTACTATTTCTGATGTTTTATTAGTTAGGAATTTAAAACACAGCTTACTAAGTATAAGTCAACTTTGCGGTAAGGGTTATAAAATAAACTTTGAAAAGAATATTTTTTTTATAGAAGATAGGAATTCAAATGTTATATTCGAAGGAGATAGAAAGAAAAATATCTATATATTGAGCATGAAAATCTCCAACGATAATCTATCTTATTGCCAATACAAGTCATCATTGGATTTGGCTTAAGATATTTGGTCATATAAATTTCAAACATGTTTCTAGGATTTCTAAACTAAATTCAGTTAGAGGATTACCCAAAATGAAATTTAGAGTCAATAACTTATGTGACGCTTGTCAATTCGGAAAATTAAAGAAACGTTCATTTATATCAAAAGAAGAAATCACTACATCAAAACCATTAAAATTAGTACACATGAATTTATTTGGTCCATCTCAAGTTCAATCGATAAACCATAATAGATATGTTTACGTAATAGTCGATGATTTTTCTAGATTTACATGTACTTTATTTCTTAAAAATAAAAGTGATGCTTTTGATCAATTTAAAATTTTTTCTAAATTAAAAATTTATTATCACAAAAAATTGAAATAATACGTAGCGATTATGGCGGAGAATTCGAAAATGAAAATTTTGAAAAAATATTGTAATAAAAAGGGGAATAACTCATAATTTTTCGATTGCAAGAACTCCTCAACAAAACGGAGTAGTTGAACGTAAAAATAGGATGATACAAGAATGTTCGATAACTATGTTATCCAATAGTAATTTACCAAGGAACTTTTGGGTTGAGGCAGTTGCAACAGCTTGTTATATTATTAACAGAATTTCAATTAGTCCTTTAACTCATAAAACCCCATATGAACTTTTGTATAACAAGAAACCAAAAGTATCATATTTTAAAATATTTGGAAGTAAATGTTTTATAGTAAATACAAAGGATTATTTGGACAAGTTTGATTCAAAATCTGATAAAGGAATATTTATTGGATATTCAGATAGAAGTAAGACATATAGAGTTTTCAATACTCGAACCAATATCATAGAAGAAACTCTAAATGTATCTTTTTACGAAAACTATAAAAGTATAATTCAAAATAGTGAAGATGATTGTGAAAATGAGATTAATGAAGTATGTAATGAAGATAATCAACCAAATAAAAGAATTAGATTACTAAGAGATCATCTTATAGAAAATATTTTATGAGATATTGAATCCGTTGTGAGAACTCGCAATCAATTAAATAACACGAGTAATACCGCATTATTTTAACTATTGAAATCAAGAATCCAAAGGAAGCATCTTCCGATGATTCATGGATACTTGCTATGCAAGAAGAACTGAATCAGTTTACTAGGAATGATGTATGAGAACTTGTTTATAAACTATAGGATAAAACTACAGTAGGAACCAAATGGGTCTATAAAAATAAAATGAATGAACACGGTGAGGTCGTAAGAAATAAAGGATGAATAGTAGCACAAAGATATACACAAGAATAAGGAATAGATTATGATGAAACTTTTGCCCCCGTAGCAAGACTAGGTGCAATTAGAATTTACTAGCTTTTGCATAACATAATAATTTCAAATTATATCAAATGGATGTCAAACGTGCTTTTCTAAATGGATTTGTTAAGGAGGACGTATATGTAGAGCAATCACTTCTATTTGAAGATGAAAAATTACCAAATCATGTATATAAGTTAAAGAAAGCGTTATATGGATTAAAACAGGCTCCTAGGGCTTGGTATGAGAGGTTAATAAATTATCAGTTACAATCAAATTTTGAAATTGGAAAATTAGATAATACTTTGTTTATTAAGAAAAACAATAAAGATATTCAATTAGTATAAATATATGTTGATGATATAATCTTCGGGTCGACAAATGATAAAATGAATAAAGAATTTTCAGATATTATGACTAAAGAATTTGAAATGACTCATATGGGAGAATTGTCATTCTTTCTAGAACTACAAATTTGTCAATTGAAAAATGGAATATTTATTAATCAAGAAAAATACACAAGAGACCTCATTAATAAATATAATTTAACAACCACAAATGGAAGACCGACAACTATGGCAACCACTATAGCTTTAAGTAAAGATGATACATCAAAGGATGTTGACCAACTATATAAAGGAATGATAGGATCATTATTGTATATAACTGCTAGTAGACCAGATATAATGCACAGTGTATGTCTTTGTACAAGATATCAATCACAACCTAAGGAAACACATTTAAAAGCCGTAAAACGTATTCTAAGGTATGTAACGCATACATCAGATTTCGAATTGTTTTACCCTAAGGATGATTCATTCGAATTAATTTCGTACTGTGATGCAGACTACACGGGATGTAAATATGATCGTAAAAGTACTAGTGGAACATGTCACTTCTTAGGACATTCACTAGTCTCGTGGTTTAGTAAAAAGCAAAATACTATTCTTTGTCAACAACTGAAGCATAATATATCTCTGTTGATTTGGCTTGTTCACAACAAATATATATGCAACGAACTTTAAATGATTTTGGTTTAAAAATAAATAAATCACGTATATACTGTGATAATACAAGTGCTATAAATATTTCTAACAACTCATCATTCAAGAACTAAACATATCGATGTGAGACATCATTTTCTAAGAGATAACGTAAGTAAAGAAAAGATTTCACTCGAATTTATAGAAATTGATAAACAAATAGCAGATATATTTACAAAACCATTAAACGAAGCAACATTCACTAAATTTAGGAGAGAATTAGGCATATGTTCATTAAGTGAGTTAGAATAATTAAATACTTTATAATATATAAAAATAACATAAGAAATTAGAAAAACAAAATTTTAAAACTAAAGTATGTCGACATAAAGCTATTTATATGTCGACATATAGCTGCCAGAATTTTTAATTTAATTTCCACCAAAAATTATTTATTTGAAGTATTTAAATCTTCTACTTTGACTTTTCTTCTTCATTTTCATTTCTCTTCTCTGTAAAAACTCTAAACTAAAAAATACAATGGCCTCCACTAATCTAAACCCAAATTAACTCCGATTCACACGCTGGACCATCCGAGAGTCCTTTTCAACGATCTACGCTATCTCGAGTGATCAAAATCGAAGAAAAGATGGAGTATGTTATGCAAATGATGGATGAAATGCTAGTACTATATATTAGGATTAATCAAGAGCAAAACAGACAAGGGAAAGTAGTAAGGAGTCTACTTAAATACATAATGGATAATCAGGCTAATCCAATTATCATTGATAATGGTAATCAAGCCATGGAAGAGGAGGAAGAACCAGAAGAAGATCCCGAGGAAGAACTAGAAGAGGAAGAAGAAATGATGGAAGAGGAAGAACAACAAGAGACTCAACCAACGATTAAGGAAGAACATGATAAGGTTGTATGTGCAGGAGAAGTTTTATTCGACCAAAATGGGAATGTGATTGAAAAGAATGGAGAATTTTGTCTCCATATCCAAATTGTCCAATTCAAAAATCTCCCATTGTCAGAAATAATTAGTGTTTAAGGTTTTCGTTTACTTGCGTTCTTACGATAAATCATGTTTGTATATATTTGTGTATCATAACTTGTACAAACTCATGTTTAATGAAAAATTATTTATGCATGTAATATAAGTGTTATAATTAGTTATGATTTTATAAACATAAGAAAATAAGTTTAAGGGGGAGTATATATTATTAAACTTAGGGGGAGTACTCTACTTTGAATTAGTTATAGATTAAGGATGAATATTAAATTAGTGACTTAAGTTCTATTTAGACAATTATATAATTTAGGGGGAGTACTTTTAGAATTTCCTTTCGATAATGCCAAAGAGGGAGAAACTATAAAATATAGATATAGTAGAATTCATATAGACAGGGGAGTATTTGAAGCGTCATCATCAACATGTATGTATAAGTATGATATTTTATAAACTAAGGTTGTCATCATTAAAAAGGGGGAGATTGTTGGAGAATAGAGTTGTAATGAAAAAAACCTTATTTCAATATTAATTGATTATAAAATATATACTAACACTTTTGCATAGAATATACATATACACACACATATGCATGATTTATATACAGGAAATATTACTGAAGACTATACAGCTTATAAATATTAGAGATTCAGAGTTTAGAGAAATTTCAAGACTCATGAGTATTCAAGATTTCAAGAGCTCAAGATTAATATAGTTATAGAGTCTAGATTACGTAAGACTCTAAATAGCACTCCAGGGTCAAATTCAAATTCTGCTTTTCAAATTCTGTTTTTCAAATTCTATCTTCAAATCCTTTATATTTTATTTTCTCTCTATTTTATTTTCTATCCTTTCTATTCTCTTTTTCTTATTTTAATTTTTTTTCCAACTCAAAGTTTGATAAGTTTCATATATTTATATTTTCACATTTTATATAGTCTTAACCTTTATTATTTTATAAATATATTTATATAGTTTATATTTATGTTTTTATATGATTTCCTACTTTACAATATTAATTTATAACACTATATTTGAATTCAAGAATTTCCAGAATTATATTTATATCAAAACACTTGAAAAATGCTCAAAAATTAATTTTACACTATAAGTATGTTGACATACAAAAACCTATATGCCGACATATAACTGTCATTTTTTCAGTTTTGAAAGGAAGTGCATTTTCACTACTTGTAATGACTCTGAAGCGTGGCATCCTTTCAAACTCTATAAAAAGGGCTCAAATTCGATTTTTTATCATCTCTTCTTCTCTAACTTCATCCTCTTTCTCTACACCATTATTGTGACGGCCCGCCCCGCACCAGTCGACATTCCAATGAAAGTGCGTTGTACCAATGTCCAACCAGCACGGGACGGTCGCGAAAGAAAGGAAAGAAGGGAATTTGAACTAGCAAAGAACCTGTAGAATGTCTCACAGCGCATGGAATAAAATATAATAATAACATACTTGACATAAAACAGGCGAGACAGTGCACAAGCTGAAAACTAAACCATGATAGCAGCGGAAAATTCAAAATACAGCTTATGTTCCACATCATCATTTTTACAACTTTTCAAACTGTCTCTGAAGCCAAATAAGAAAGGTACACTACTAATGCCCAAAGTAGTGACTAGCAGCGATACAGGGAGAATATCTATATATGTATCATACGTGGGAACCTCCTGCTCATCTCTAGATCAACTACTCGTGCATAACCAGCTAACCTGTCTCTAGTCTGCCCGTTTAGGAGCACCCAGAGTAATAAGAAGAGACATAAAACTTTGGGTCAGAAAAAAGTCTGGTATGAGCAATAAGAAGCAAAACAGAACAATAACAAGTATACTAAACCATACCTGAACCTGGACCTGCAACCAAAGAGTTAGCACAACAATATGCACAATACTCTAAGGTGACACTAACATATGGTTTAAAGATACGGGGGTGGGGGTGTGCATGTCATAGTGATGTCAAACAATCAAGCATAGCAACTATCCTCACATCTCTCACTCAGTGCATAAAGCATACGATATCCACAGCTTTGATCACCCATATCCTTGCTATGATCACTCTGCCCTATGGGGTCATGGTGACTCCACTGCACTGATCCATAGCCACTAGTCTTTCTATGTCCACTCTACCCTATGAAGTCATAATGACTCCACTGCACTGGGTCATAGCCATGCTACGATCACTCTGCCTCATGGAGTACTAACTACCCCACTGCACTGATCCGTAGCCTAACAATCGTCTCTCGGTGGTGAATCAAAGCTATGGACGTCGACAACTCCTTAGCACATGTCCCGCATCAAAGTCCAATCGTGTTCACTCATTGGTTCCCATCTAGATCCCGAGTTACAACCTCCCATTTTGACTACCTTTGCATCTAGGGTTTTGGTCTCCTCCGGATCGGTTCGGAAATAAACTTCCATTCTGATCGGTCCTCTTCTCCTCGTTCGAATCAGGTCGTGAGTTCCTCTATCCCATACGTGAACTCCGGTCAGTTCGTGGTCATCGCATCGAGTCATGATACCCTATTGGTTCAGATCGTTCTCTAGGTGTCGTGGCTCCACCAATGGCTCGGTTAATGATGCCAGCTCTGGAGCATCGGGTCGGTTCGAGTGTGCTCGGTTCGTGCTCCTTCCACCCGGTCGGGTCGGAGTTGCATGGTACTCCACGGTTCGGCCAAGCGGTTCGGGTCGGAGAGCTTCAGGTGCGAGTGGACCGGTTCGTGCCTCCTCCAGCAGTTCGTAGGAAGGATGCTTCACGAGCGGGTCGGGGTCCGATCCGATCCGGTCTTGTGTCATTTCATGCAACTTTTTCAGCGAGCTAATTACGCAATATGACGGCGTTTTCAACCATAATAACTTTTCTAATCAATCACAAAGCATACCATATAGTCATAGCAACATAGAGAATCAACCATAAACACCAAAACAACAATTTGATATGTCAAAACGGATCAAACATACCCAAAACCCATATTTTTCCCCTTAAGCATGTTTAAGCAAATATAATGATAGGATTAGCAAAACTTAACCAAACTAACCCAAACTTCCAAAGAGGTCTAAAATAATATTTAAGAATTTCTAAACATTTTTCCAGATTTTTAACATGCAAAATTTCGTTAATTAACACTAATCACCCTAATTAACTGTAATTAGTGTAAAAACAATGCTAATCACTCACTTTTGCCACAATTAAAACGTTCAGAACTGAAACTCCTCTGATTTGGGCGAATACCAATGTCTAACAGCAGCTCTAACTCTGAAATAGTGTTATTTCTCCTTGATTTGATGTTTCTAAGCTTAATCCTTGATTAGAGAGCGATTTGGGATGAAATTAGAAGGTGGAGGCCATTGTTAGGGTTTTTAAGAGGTAAATGACGGCTAGAAATCTGGAATACAATGAAAACCTAGCTCATTTCAGCCTCCTCATAATCCTAATCCTGAAATGGGTTATGGGCCCATTCACTAATCACCTCATTTGGCCCGGTTAAGTAGTTTTCCACCTTCTAAACCTTATTTCAGCCATATCTCTCAAACGGTAAGTCCGTTCTTCACATCTAGCCACTCTATAGAAAGGTAAACCATCATCCGGATCTAATGGAAGTGGTTTCAGGTCAAAACTCCTTTCTAATCAAAAGTTATGGCCGAAACAAGATCAGCTAGGGGCAAAACAATCATTTAAAATTTGGCAAAAATCGTGAACATAGGAAATGGCCCCAGTGGTCGTCTCCCAAAGTTACATGACCATACGACTTCGTATGTGAAAGAAATAAATATTCTATGATCCTTCGATGCGTAGAATGCGGGTCGTTACATTCTCCTCCCCTTAAGAAATTTCGCCCCCGAAATTCCTTAACTAAGAAACAAGCAAAGGATCCCGCATGCCTACCAACCATTCACAACAATCAAACATACAAAAACAAACAAACAAGTCTATCCTAGCATGCAGAAAACTAAGTCGCAATTAAAATCTTACCAGGCAAAGAGTTTTGGATACGTCTTCTTCATATTCTCCTTTGTTTCCCAAGTACAGTCTTTCTCATTCTCGCCCCACTGAACTTTGACCAGATTCACTGCTTTCCTTCGAAGTTTCTTCGTATCGTGCTCGGCATTATGAATCGGCTTGTGGTTCCCAACCGCCTCGGGTTCTACTTCGATATCATCCAACTGATCAGGTGAAATAGCCACATCGGGGTTGTGCACGAATTTACTTAACTAGGAAACATGAAATACGTTATGAACTCCCGCCACCTTGTTTGGCAACGCAAGTTTATATGCCAAATTCCCAACTTGTTCGAGGATTGGGAATAGACCAACAAATCTTGGTGTTAACTTGCCTCTCATACCAAATCGTATTACGCTCTTTAATGGAGAAATCTTGACAAACACCAAGTCGCCAATGGATAATTTTATATCTCTCCTCCTCTTATCAGCATAACTCTTCTGCCTATCTTGGGCAGCCTTTATTCATTGTCGGATAACCTTGTTCTTATCTGAGGCTTCTCTTATCACATCTAGCCCAAGCACAAAATTATCACTGGTTTCTAACCAACATGACGGTGAGTTGCATGGTCTTCCGTACAAAGCATCAAATGGAACCATACCAATACTGGATTGATAACTATTACTATACGCAAACTCTACTAGATGCAAATGGTCATCACATGATCCACCAAAATCCAATATGCAAGCTCTCAAGAGATCTTCTAATACTCGATTCACCCTCTCTATCTGACCGTCTGTTTGAGGATGGTACGCGGTACTGAGATGTAATTCTGATCCTAATGCCTCTTGTAAGCTCTTCCAAAACCCAGTAGTAAATAACGGGTCTCCATCACTCACAATACTTTTAGGTACTCCATGAAATCTCACTACCCACTTCATATATAGTTCCGCTAACTTAGTTGCCATTCTATTCGACTTGACGGGTATAAACCTTGCACTCTTGGTCAATCGGTCCACAATCACCCAAATGCTTTCATGGCCCGATCTAGTCCTTGGTAACCCATCAACGAAATCCATTGAGACTTGTTCCCATTTCCATTCTGGAATTTCTAATGGTTGCAACAAACCACTAGGCTTCATTTGCTTAGCTTTAACTAACTGGCAGTTCATGCACTTGGATATAAACTTCCCAACGTCTCTCTTCATCCCTTCTCAGTAATAGGTCTGTTTCATGTCTCGATACATTTTATTACCACCGGGGTGCATAGTCGGTTTTGAGTGATGACGTTCTCTAAGCACTTCATCTCTCAATCCATTGACATTGGGTACAACCAGTCTTCCATTCTTTCTAAGCCATCCATCTCGATCAAGTCCATACTTGTTCGTCTCCTCGTCGATTACCATATCTAACTTGTAGATGATTTCCAATAGGTTAGGATCGTCCATCTGAGTGGAACCAATCTGCTCAATCAAAGTGGGTCTGATTGTCAAACTTGCTAATACTTCTGGATCCGATTCGCACTTCGGTCTGAAATTGTAACAACCCGTATTTTCAATAACCTGTTATAACATAAATCGAGGCAGAAATTAATTCAAAAATCTGAATCAAGGGAAACGGGCTATGCCATTGCGTTCGTCTCGGAAAAATACGCGAAATAGAGTCCGAGTTTTCGAAAATCGGAGTCCGTATGACCCAGTTAAGGCCCATTGAAGTTTTCAGAAATTTCCATGTTAAAAACAGATTTAAATTTTAAATTAAAAACAAGGATTAGGGCTAACTGGCGTCAGGCGGGAAAACTCCCGCCAGGACCCCCATGTCGACAGGCATGTCGACAGGGTCCCCAGGGTGTCGACTGCCCTGTCGACAGCCCTGTCGACACGGGGTGGCCGGGCAGTTTTGCCTGGCGCACCATTTTGGGTTTTGGTCTGGTCTTGTGGCTTGGTTCTAGAGAATTCCGAAATCTGACGGACCTAAACTAACCTAGGGTTAATCCTAGGGCTAAAAACACTCTAATCTTCTATAAATAAGCCCCTAATCCTACCCTGAAACCCCATTATTCATTCTAGTAACCAAACTATGTCAAATTGAATTCTCAAATGGCCACCACCTAAAAACCCTAGCCTCCACCCTCTTCAAAAATCATTCCTATGAAGATTATGATGTTCATACAAGCATTTCTAAGTTGTATGAATGATCATTAGCTTGCATGCATCATCAAGTTGCAAGTTTTATTTGCTAAGCTAGAGTTTTTGGGATTTTTGTTAAGGGTGTTTCTTATTGGAGCTTTGTTTTGGGTTTTTATGCTTGCATAAAGGGCTTCTCAATCTTTATTAGTAGATTTGTGTATTCATAATATTTGTAAGCCCTCTTACCTTCATTTTAGAAACTCTAAAGTTAATATGTGATGAAAGTTGGGATTTATGCTTGTTTAATAAGTTATGCATACTTATGCGAGTTCACTATGCTATGTTGTGCATGTTTAATAAGTTATGCATGCTTATGCGAGTTCACTATGCTATGTTATGCATGTTTAATAAGTTATGCATGCTTATGCGAGTTCACTATGCTATGTTGTGCATGTTTAATAAGTTATGCATGCTTATGCGAGTTCACTATGCTATGTTATGCATGTTTAATAAGTTATGCATGCTTATGCGAGTTCACTATGCTATGTTACACATGTTTGACAAGTTATGCATGTTTATGCAAGTTCACTATGCCATGATTTGCAAGTTTAACAAGTTATGCATGTTTATGCAAGTTCACTATGCTAAGTTATGCAAGTCCAACATGTTATGCATGTTTATTATGATATGTAAGATTCATCATGTATGTTGTGCCAAGTTCCCTCTTTCTATCCTTTATGCGTTATAACGAATATGTAAGCGATAGAATGACGTTGGGGGGTTTGGGGTAAAACTTAAAATACATGAAAATATGAGATTGGGAATTTACCTATTAAGTTAGGTCTACCCCTTGGGAATTTACCTATTAAGTTAGGTCTACCCAAGTATTTGTTAAACTTGTAATTATGTTTTGAAAATAAAGTGGACATGACACTTAGAAAACATAAGTGTGGCCAACTCGAGGTTGGGTTGAGTTTGTAGCGTAAACCTACCCGGAACCGACCGGCTTAACTAGTTGCTACAAACAATAGGACCCAATGGGAGAAGTTGGTCATGTGTACCTTGGACCCGAGGTTAGACCAAGTTGTGGTGTAAAGCTACCCGGACCCGCCCGGCTTAACTAGTAACCGCAACAAAGTCTAATGTGAGAGGTTAAGGCACAATTAAATTAATTAATGCCTCATGATTAGGGTTAAGTCATGGCCCACTAATACTTAACCAATTTTGGGGATACGAGGGATTAAATGGGGTTAAGTGGTGAACTGTTGGTTACACTTAACTAATTTAATCCATGATTAGTGAGGGGTTAAACCACACTTAACCCTCTTAGAAAACCCTAGCAACGTGGTCTGTTCCGGCAGTAATCCCAGTTTGGTATCATTCACAACCCTAGAGGCTAGGCTAGGGCGGGGCACGATTACTGGACTGATGTAAGCGACCAAAGCGACGACTGAGTGGTACAGCGGTGCGGGTCCAGGCGGGCTACGGACGTGCACGTAGTCCGGTGTTGGACAAACTCGAGGCACGGGTACCAGTAGGTTTAGACTGTGCATTATTGCTTAGGTGTCTGGGTTTGACACCCGAGGGCTTGATACACCCGAAGGTGGACCCAGCACAGTCTGACTACAACCATATGTGGGCCGTATGGACACCAACACTTGACGTGTTAGGTTTATAGGGAGCCGATCGACTAGACCGTTGGGCTGGACCTTGCATTAAGGTCACCTCACGTTATTGGGCCAAAGTTTGGGCTGAGGGATCAATACCTGTTATGTTAGTTTGCTAGTACACTGTGGTGCAAAGCTTAATCTTGTTTATGTGATGACACCTTTATCTATTGCCAGTATGTTCATCTCAGTTTCCATCATGATGCTAACTTTATTAGTTTATAGACTGATCGTAGTAGGGCTTACCAGTCTTTTTGACTGACCTGTTTTCTTTCGCTTCTTTTCTTCCGTTCCCCCCCCCCCCCAGGTTCTCAGGGAGGGAACAGTGGTGCTTAGCTTGGATCGCTTGCTTGTTTGCTGGATAGCTCATGTATGTCTGGACATTGAGCTCGCTATGGTTTATCATCTTTATTTTGGGGATAGCACTATGTATTTTCAGTATTTCTGTTTATGATGTACTAGACATGTTTATTTTGGCAGTTGACTTTATGATGTACTAAACTTGTTTTGAGATGGTTTGAGATACTCCGCTGTTTTATTCTCACTTACTCTGTTTTACATATATATTTATGTTCTTATTCTGCCTTGATATATCATTATGCATGCTTACCCAGTTATAACGCCCCCCAGAAGCTAGTGCCCCCGAAAGAGTGACCCTAGCGGAGGTGGGGTGTTACAAATTTGGTATCAGAGCATATGGTTTACAAGAAAGAACAAAAAGTTTTTAAAGACTTTTGAAAAACTATTTTCAAAACAAGTATAAAGTATTTTCCAAAGAAAAGTCTAGTATTTTAAAAGGCTATTCCCCAAAAAGCCATTAGCGTTATCCTTCGTTCCCTTGACCTAATCTTATCTTATCTTTCGTTTCAGTATGGCTGAGAATCTTGCCATCCCGGATGGAGTAAACGTACCACTCTGGTATAGGAGACTTCTAGAAGCTAGGGCGGCAGCTGGCCCTGCAAACCCTACTCCCACTCCTCCTCCTGTAGTTGAGAATCCTCTCCCTAATGTCCCTCCTCCGGTGGTTCCTGTGCCCCCTCCTCCAGTAGTTAATGTTCCTCCTCCTCCAGTTGCTGAGGCTCCTCTTCCTCCTCCTCCCCCTCAGCATCCTCAGGTTGAGTTCACGAAGGTTTGTAAAGACTTCAAGGCGATGGGAGGCAAGAATTTCCTAGGCACGGAATCTTTTGTTGAAGCTAGGAATTGGCTGAAAGACACTGAGGACTTGTTTGCTATCTTTAGGATTGATGACGAGAGGAAGATCTTATTGACAGTGTGGCTTTTGAAGGACGAAGCAGCCTATTGGTGGGAAGTCACCAATGGGACGAGGCCCGTTGAGACTTGGGCCGATTTGAGGGCTAGATTTGTGGCCAAGTTTCTATCTTCTGCTGAGGCGAATTTACAGATGGAGAAGTTCATTGCATTAAAGAAAGGTGATATGTCTGTCAAGGAGTATGTGAACAAGTTTAATCAGCTGGCCCGTTTTGGTTTGGATATGGTGAACACTCCTGAGAAGAAGGCTCTTCGATTCGCTAGAGGGTTGAATGAGCCGCTGCAGGGTTTGGCGATGTCACATATTCCGCATGGGGCTACTTTTGAGAGTTTAGTCGATATGGCTCTACTTCAAGGAGATGGAAAGAAAGAGGTCAAGTTGAGTGATACTCAAGCAAAGAAGGCTGATTCTCAGGGTAAAGGCAATCAAGGTGGTCAAAGCAGTCAGGGGAATCAGAGCAAGAACAAGAAGGGGAACAATAACAAAGGCAAGGGAAAGTGCAATTACTGTGGTGTGCCTGGACACTTTGCTAAGGATTGTAGGAAGAAGAAAAGGAAGCTTAGTGGTGGATGTTTTTCCTGTGGTGAGACTGGACACTTAAGCAAGGAATGCCCGAAGAAGAAAGGACAGGCTAGACCTTCAGGAGGGCAAGTTCATGCTCTCAATACCGCTCCAGTTCCCGATCGAGGTAGTGTTTCTGTTGAGAACCTTGTTTATGTTTCTGATCTTCCAGTTCGTACCTTGTTTGATTCTGGTGCATCACATAGCTTTATTTCATCTGATCTTGTTGATAGTTTGCACCTTAGTACTAGCTTAGTGGATTATCCCGTTTGTGTTTCGAATCCCATTGGGGGTTCTGCTCATCTATCTATGATATGTGAGGATCTGAGGATCTCTATACTCAGTGTAGAGTTCTTGTGTAGTGCGTATGTTCTTGGTTTCAGGGGATACAGATTGATATTGGGCATGGATTGGCTGTCCAGATATGGAGCCATTCTTGATTGTGAGCATAGGGTTGTGAGGCTTGTGACTCGCCTTGGCAACACCTTAGAGATTTCATGCAATCCGAAGGATCCCGTCATGTTGTGCTATCTTGAATCTCTCGACTCGTCAGAGGAAGCCCTTCAGTCTGTAAGGGTGGTCCGAGATTATCCAGATGTTTTTGAAGAAGTTAAGGGGTTGCCCCCTAAACGAGAGATTGATTTTCGCATTTATCTGGTGGATAATGCTAAGCCTGTTTCTTTGCCCGTTCGACATATGGCTCCGCGTGAGAGACGGGAGCTCAGCAAGCAAGTAAAGGAGTTACTTGAGAAGAACTTCATCAGACGAAGTATATCCGAATGGGGAGCGCCTGTGGTGTTTGCTACTAAGGTAGATGGTTCTCTTCGACTCTGTGTGGACTATAGAGAATTGAATAAGCTGACTAAGAAGAACAAACACCCGTTACCGAGGATCGATGATCTCTTTGACCAGCTTGTTGGTGCTTCTGTTTTCTCTCAGCTTGATCTTGCTACTGGATTTCATCAGCTCAGAGTGGCTGAAGATAGTATAGACAAGACTGCATTCAGAACTCCAGATGGATTCTTTGAATGGCTTGTTATGCCGTTCGGTTTGACGAATGCACCCGCGTATTTCGTGGACTTGATGAGTAGGGTGTTTCGAGAGTTCTTGAACAAGTTTTTCGTGGTCTTTGTGGATGATATTCTGATCTTCTCTAAGGATGAAGAAGAGCACGCGAGGCATCTTGTAGAGGTGATGGATACGCTTAGAGCGCATCAGTTAAAGGCCAAGTTCTCCAAGTGTCACTTTTGGAGAAGGGAAGTTAGATTCCTTGGGCATATCGTATCCAAGCAAGGCTTAGCGGTGGATCCCACTAAGGTGGTTGCAGTTCAGGATTGGAAGACTCCAAGGAATGCAACCGAGGTGAGAAGTTTTCTAGGTCTTGCAGGTTTTTACCGGAAGTTCATCAAGGACTTCGCGAAGATATCCGCTCCTCTTACTAAGTTGACGAAGAAGAACTTAGTTTTTGCTTGGGATATGGACTGTGAGCTTGCTTTTCAGAGACTCAAGAGAGCCCTTACCTCAGCACCAGTTCTAGCTTTACCCGATGGTGGTAAGATGTTTACCGTGTACACTGATGCTTGTGGCACGGGATTGGGCGCCGTTCTGATGCAAGAAGGCAGAGTTATATGTTTTGGAGGTAGGCAACTTAAGGTGCATGAGAAGAAATATCCCACTCATGATCTAGAGCTGGCAGCGATAGTATATGCACTCAAGGCTTGGCGTCATGATCTTCTGGGAGAGAGATTTGAGCTGTATACTGATCATAAGTCTTTGAAGTATCTCTTTTCGCAGAAGGATCTGAACTTGAGGCAGCAAAGGTGGATGGAATTCTTGGCATCCTACGATTTTGATATAGCCTATACCCCTGGCAAGGGGAATGTTGTAGCGGATGCGTTGAGTAGAAAAAGGTTGACACTAAGTCCTCTATTTATTGAGATGAAGAATTTAGAGTTCTTGGCAACCTTTGATTTCTCTTTGGCGGTTGAGTCAATGACCGGTTCTTTAGCATCTCTAGAGCTCAGGCCTACCCTTCTGGATCAAGTTGGGGCTTCGCAGAAGGAAGACCCTCAGATAATTGAGATCATGGATAAGCTGATTCGAGGAGAGACACCTAGTCACCTTGCTCGATATTCTATATATGATAAGGGTTGGCTGAGGAGAGACGGAAGGCTTTGTGTTCCGATGGTGGAAGACTTGGTGAGGAAAGTTCTTAAGGAAGCACACCGCTCCAAGTTGACTATACATCCGGGTGGAGATAAGATGTATAAGGATATGAAGCGCATTTTCTTCTGGCCTGGAATGAAGAAGGATGTGGCAGAGTTTGTCTCTAGATGTGTTGTTTGTCAGAGAGTAAAAGCCGAGTCGAAGAAGCCCGGTGGGCTATTGCATCCTCTAGAGGTCCCGCTATGGAAGTGGGAGAGTATTTCTATGGACTTTATTGATGGGCTTCCAAGGTCAAGGAGAGGGAATACGAGCATTTGGGTCATTGTAGATAGGCTTACGAAGAGTGCTCATTTCATTCCGGTGAAGAGCAAAAGGACCGCATCTGGACTAGCATCAGTATATCTTCGTGAGATAGTTCGACTACGTGGAGTCCCTTCCAGCATAGTCAGTGACCGAGACCCCATCTTTACTAGTCAGTTCTGGAACAGTTTGCAGGAAGCTATGGGCACGAGGTTGAACCTGAGTACGGCTTATCACCCACAAACGGACGGTCAGATTGAAAGGGGTGAATAGGGTACTTGAGGACTTGTTGAGGCTTTGCATTCTGGATTTTGGTGGTACTTGGGAAGACCATCTTCCTCTTGTGGAATTTGCTTATAATAACAGTTATCAGGCAAGCATAGGGATGGCACCATTTGAGGCTTTATATGGGAGACCATGCAAGTCACCCACATGTTGGTGGGAGACTACAGACAAGCTTATACTTGGACCTGACATGATTAGAGATACATCCGAGAAGGTCGAGTTGATTAGAAGACGGATGAAAGCGGCCCAAGACCGACAGAAATCCTATGCTGATAAGCGAAGATCCGATTTGGAGTTTGATGTTGGGGATATGGTTTTCGTAAAGGTTTCTCCTTTGCGGAATGTGGTCCGATTTGGAGTTGTTGGGAAGTTAGCACCGAGATTTGTTGGACCCTTCCCTATCATAGAGAGAATTGGGAAGATGGCTTATAAAGTGCAATTGCCCGAGAAGCTGTCCGTAGTGCATAATGTCTTTCATGTCTCGCATCTCCGAAAGTGCCTACATGAGTCCGCTGAGGTGGTTGAACCTAGCATTCTTGAAGACGTGGAAGTAGAGAAAGAGGCAACTTTGATGAGAGCTCCGATTCGTATCTTGGGGACGGAGACCAAGAAGCTAAGGAATCGAGAGGTCAAGTTGGTGAAGGTTCAATGGGGTGAAGCCGAAGAAGACGCAACTTGGGAAACCGAGGAGAAGTTGCGTGGGCTTTATCCATTCCTTTTTGAGGGTACACTCTCAATCTCTTTCCTTTGTTAGCATATCTTTCCCTTTGCTATCCATGTTTATCTAGTTATAGTGCTAATCTTGTCATGAGAACCTTAGGTAGAAACCCTTTGGATGAAACATGTGTTTGAGACATGTTATGTTTGATGGTTGCAAGTGGTTGCAAGTGTTCGCAAGTGGTTACTCGTGGATGCATGATACACATTAGGCACTAGATCGGCTCACACACTCCTCATATTGCATGTGCATGAGTGTTTATGCTTATTCATGGATGAAATTTGTATGCCATCACATGGATGTTGCATATGGATGTATGATTGAGCACGCATGTAGATATTATACATTATGTTAGGGATTTGCATACATATGGATACATTTCACTAACATATTTTGCATTGATCTTTGCATTAGATAAGTACATATACACACACTTTTGCATATGTTCATACAGCATTTAGAATCTTTTAAGGACAATGGTTGCTCGTGGATGATGTTTTGAGTAGATGGATGTTGGATGGTAGGATATGTTCTTCCTAACTTGAAGATTTCGGGGACGAAATCCTTTAAGGAGGGGAGAATGTAACAACCCGTATTTTCAATAACCTGTTATAACATAATTCGAGGCAGAAATTAATTCAAAAATCTGAATCAAGGGAAACGGGCTATGCCATTGCGTTCGTCTCGGAAAAATACGCGAAATAGAGTCCGAGTTTTCGAAAATCGGAGTCCGTATGACCCAGTTAAGGCCCATTGAAGTTTTCAGAAATTTCAATGTTAAAAACAGATTTAAATTTTAAATTAAAAACAAGGATTAGGGCTAACTGGCGTCAGGCGGGAAAACTCCCGCCAGGACCCCCATGTCGACAGGCATGTCGACAGGGTCCCCAGGGTGTCGACTGCCCTGTCGACAGCCCTGTCGACACGGGGTGGCCGGGCAGTTTTGCCTGGCGCACCATTTTGGGTTTTGGTCTGGTCTTGTGGCTTGGTTCTAGAGAATTCCGAAATCTGACGGACTTAAACTAACCTAGGGTTAATCCTAGGGCTAAAAACACTCTAATCTTCTATAAATAAGCCCCTAATCCTACCCTAAAACCCCATTATTCATTCTAGTAACCAAACTATGTCAAATTGAATTCTCAAATGGCCACCACCTAAAAACCCTAGCCTCCACCCTCTTCAAAAATCATTCCTATAAAGATTATGATGTTCATACAAGCATTTCTAAGTTGTATGAATGATCATTAGCTTGCATGCATCATCAAGTTGCAAGTTTTATTTGCTAAGCTAGAGTTTTTGGGATTTTTGTTAAGGGTGTTTCTTATTGGAGCTTTGTTTTGGGTTTTTATGCTTGCATAAAGGGCTTCACAATCTTTATTAGTAGATTTGTGTCTTCATAATATTTGTAAGCCCTCTTACCTTCATTTTAGAAACTCTAAAGTTAATATGTGATGAAAGTTGGGATTTATGCATGTTTAATAAGTTATGCATACTTATGCGAGTTCACTATGCTATGTTGTGCATGTTTAATAAGTTATGCATGCTTATGCGAGTTCACTATGCTATGTTATGCATGTTTAATAAGTTATGCATGCTTATGCGAGTTCACTATGCTATGTTGTGCATGTTTAATAAGTTATGCATGCTTATGGGAGTTCACTATGCTATGTTATGCATGTTTAATAAGTTATGCATGCTTATGCGAGTTCACTATGCTATGTTACACATGTTTGACAAGTTATGCATGTTTATGCAAGTTCACTATGCCATGATTTGCAAGTTTAACAAGTTATGCATGTTTATGCAAGTTCACTATGCTAAGTTATGCAAGTCCAACATGTTATGCATGTTTATTATGATATGTAAGATTCATCATGTATGTTGTGCCAAGTTCCCTCTTTCTATCCTTTATGCGTTATAACGAATATGTAAGCGATAGAATGACGTTGGGGGGTTTGGGGTAAAACTTAAAATACATGAAAATATGAGATTGGGAATTTACCTATTAAGTTAGGTCTACCCCTTGGGAATTTACCTATTAAGTTAGGTCTACCCAAGTATTTGTTAAACTTGTAATTATGTTTTGAAAATAAAGTGGACATGACACTTAGAAAACATAAGTGTGGCCAACTCGAGGTTGGGTTGAGTTTGTAGCGTAAACCTACCCGGAACCGACCGGCTTAACTAGTTGCTACAAACAATAGGACCCAATGGGAGAAGTTGGTCATGTGTACCTTGGACCCGAGGTTAGACCAAGTTGTGGTGTAAAGCTACCCGGACCCGCCCGGCTTAACTAGTAACCGCAACAAAGTCTAATGTGAGAGGTTAAGGCACAATTAAATTAATTAATGCCTCATGATTAGGGTTAAGTCATGGCCCACTAATACTTAACCAATTTTGGGGATACGAGGGATTAAATGGGGTTAAGTGGTGAACTGTTGGTTACACTTAACTAATTTAATCCATGATTAGTGAGGGGTTAAACCACACTTAACCCTCTTAGAAAACCCTAGCAACGTGGTCTGTTCCGGTAGTAATCCCAGTTTGGTATCATTCACAACCCTAGAGGCTAGGCTAGGGCGGGGCATGTGAAGACCCGCAACTTCCCCGTAAAGGAAAGCGACGGATAGTTCGAGAACAAGCCACAACAGGACGCATACAGAAGAACATTTCACTATATATTATAACAGTGCATCAGATTACAAGAATATACAGAGTATAAATGAATATTACACAGAAATATCAGAGATTTAAATTACATTTAAATACATCGCAGCGGAAAATAATACAATACACAACTAGAAGGGATATACGGATACAAAGCTTTCCGGATATCATTCCAGCTGTAAACCAGGATCCTGTGAATATAAATCTGCAAAACCAAAACTACTAGCTGCCCGTGTCAAAATAAGGGCACCCAGAGTTTAGGTTAAAACAATAAACTCCAGGTCAGTCATGTGACTGGTGTGAGAACTAAAACAGTTATTAATCTTTATTTTCAAAGGTAAATCAAGGGACCACGCCGTATAACACGGAACGGGTTTCCTCCCAAGAATACCAGTGCATAAGACAAACAGCGCAATGCTAAATAAAGAAAAATGAAGCTGTTATAAGACCCAGGTCCCATCACACAATGCAACGCAGCCGAGGATAGGGTTTTCCCTTATAACAGCCAAAGAATGCTTGATACGTTTAAAACAAATCATTTGATACTATAATAAGTGCATAGTGTATAAAACAACTTCAAATCATAAGTATCAATCATAGGCGGCATAAGCGCCCCATCCCACTATGTCGCCATATATAGGATTACAACTAAAACCGCAAATGTCACGTATTTGGAAATTGGATTTCCATCTATGAACCGAGGCTAGGGGCAAGATCCTCAACCGATTCGAGACGCTCTAGTCCGTGTCTCAGGCAAGCGCGCAGGCAAGCCTTGGAGCGACAGGGCCGGTCCACCGATGTGGATTATTATGCCTGAACACTACGTTTCCCCACCCTATGGGGTGTCAGTCTGGTCCGTCAGCCGACCAGAAGCATCGGCCGAAACCGATATAACCGAGGCGCCTCGCAACAGCAACAACCACATAAGTCAAACTCGTCAGGGCGTGTAAAACCACTGACGCCACTTCTAACTAGAAAGAAACGCAAGTCCTCCCTGAGGTCCGTCTCCCGTTTTTGGTTCATACCTGGTGTGAAACACGCGAGGTAAACGTTACACAAAGCTACGCCACAAAGGCCGTGCTTTGATCATCACCACAAGACTTTGCTTTTCAACAGAAGCCTTGATCATTTGCATCTTAGCATGCCACACAGGCAAGCCATCCTATGCAACCGATATCAGTCACACAGAATGAAATCCGATGTCAGACACACAGTCCATTTACAAGTCCGTTCTGGGCCTGAACGAAACCGGAGGCACCTAGTACCCCGCATATCCATTGATCTCCAAGTACGTCTGGACGATCACTAACTGTTTCCATCTTCTTGGGTGTACAGCCCAATCAAGATCATCAGTTATCACCCAAACGACGTGAAGACCTCCGGTCTTCGATCGTCGTCTTCATCTTCGACTTATCGTCGTATCAGTTATTCAGAATGGGATAAACCCGGTCTTTCCGAATAACTCGCGTATATTTTAAATAAGTGTTACACAAACACAACATACGCCTCATTCCAATTCATTAGTCACTAACCGTAAATTAATCAAGAGAATAATTCCCCAAATATTAACCCCGAAGGCCGAAACCAACATCAGATCAATATCCAGAAAACCATTCTGCTTGGCTAACCGACAGTTAGTTTCTAAATTTCACGTTCAAATCTAATTAAAGATTTAACTATCGCCTGGAGCAAAACTGGTGATACTCCATTCTCGATCTTTTCAATCTAATTAAAGATTCATTAAAACTCCACTTAGTTTTAATCTTTTGACTGGGTTAAAGAATCAGTGTCATTTAAAAACACGGTTCACGATAAACCCAAAATCACATTCATTAATCGTCGGGTTAAAGAACGAGTGTTATTTAAAACACTGTCCACGATAAACCCAAAAATCAATATCGATTCAATTCCAATTAAATGTTATTTAATTGGTACACTTCATTAAATCTGAATAAAAAGATTTAATCTTTTCTCACTTGGGTTCAAGAAGAGTGTTAGTGAAGACACCATTCACGACAAACCCAAATCACGTTCATTAATTATCGGGTTAAAGAACAAGTGTTATTTAAAACACTGTTCACGATAAACCCAAAAATCAATATCAATTCAATTCCAATTAAATGTTATTTAATTGGTACACTTCATTAAATCTAAATAAAAAGATTTAATTATTTCTCAACTGGGTTCAAGAACAGTGTTAATGGAGACACCATTCACGACAAACCCAAATCACATTCGATATTCAATACAAGGCTCTGAATAGAAAATATATCGGCTTATATTCAATATCGAATTCTACGACTAACAAATGTCGTATTGGAAATAACGATATACATATATATCTTTCAAATTTCCATAACAACACCTGTATAATCACGAATTCCAACATCGAAATATTCCGAAGACAATTTCGATTCAAATCCACTCCAATGCAATCATTGGAATTTTGGTTACTTTTAAAACCCTTTTCGAATTCAATTTATTTATTTAAAAATAAATAGAATTATAATTCTAGTTCAAAACCAGTTCATTTCGATAAAAATCCATTTTTATCTTTTCAAATATGGAGTTTTTCATCCCAATTCTTCACAAATCATTTCTTATGATTTTACACAAATTATTACTATTTTTAATAATTTTATCAAGGCCCGTACCGTCGATTTCCATCAATGGCCATCGAACTGCACTTACAGCGACCTTTTTCGAATTTGATTTGGACATAATTCCAAATCCAACCGTTAGATTTCAAATTTCTAATCTTCGTTAGAAAGCTCTTTTCGATACGAACCCAACGGTTCCGGTTTTAGGAGAATCCGACGGTCGGATCTCCCGTAATGTCCGTTTGAAATAAATGGTCGAAATTCGCGAACTGCCGCGGCGCGGCGCGTTCTATTCAGGCCATTATATTATATATAATATATATATAATATATATATCGTCGATTTCTATTTAAAACGAATTATATAAATAGTTTTGAATTCGTTTCAAAAACATTTTCAACTTCCATTTCAATTCAAATCAAAATTGAATTCTTCTTTATAAATTCGTTTTAAAATCCATTTCTATTCAATTCAAATTTCAATTCAATTTGAATTTATTTCACTTCGCTTTCAATTCAATTCGAATTCGTTTTCAATTCAATTCATTTCGAAATCGTTTTCAATTCAATTCATTTCGAAATCGTTTTCAATTCAATTCGAATTCGTTTTCAATTCAATTCATTTCGAAATCGTTTTCAATTCAATTCGAATTCGTTTTCAATTCAATTCATTTCGAAATCGTTTTCAATTCAATTCGAATTCGTTTTCAATTCAATTCATTTCAAAATATTCGATTTCGAAATCACTTTTCAATATTCATTTTAAAATGAATAAAATCGATATAAATATCGTTCACGTCAAAATGGCGTCAATCTAATCCTCACGGCTTCACATATTTCTATTTTCAAATATTCTATTTCAAATATTTCTATTTCAAATATTTTTTTTTTCGAAACTGGAATGAGGCCCAATCAATTACCATATAATGTTAATTATATGGATTTTCTACAACACATGTATATATCAACAACGATGAATAATCAACCATCAACCAAAGTGCACTACACTGTATAAGCATCAAATATAGACATTTAGCGCTTATAGCAGCTTGTCAATCTATCGATCGACATATTTAATCAATCAGGATGAGTGAACTTCAAATTTCATCCTAACACCCGTGTGGGGTTTCAAACAATCAAACACATATTTTATTTGTGCAGTTAGGCGATGTGTAAAATTCATCGACCCAATCAACGTCATTCAAATAGGTGTACATAAACAAACCGTCTGGTTTGTAAATGAATATTTATTTATTCACATTCACGTTAAAAATTATATTTTTAACGATAACACATTTTATTTTAACATATGAATTTCTATTCAGTTCATTCGTTAAATAAAATGCTATTTTTATTTTTCTAACTTATTTTAGAAAATTTCGGCGGCATAACGGCACGATACTAGAAACGGGACAAGGCCTAGCCTTATCCCCGGTCTAGTGAAGGCCCACGCCATTCACACATCAATCAAATCAATTCGTTATGCAAACCACAAAATTTGGAGTAAGAATCTAACCTAGCCTTACTCCTTCGCCTTATAACGGCGCACGTCTAATCCTAATCAATTTATCGATTCGATTTTTCACACCACAAACCACATTCAAACCAATATCACAATCAATAACCAAACAGCCAAACAAACAAGTCCATGGTCTGTGGACGATTGTGTCGGGTGCTACTAAGCACCGTCTGCATCCTAGCATATATATATATAACTAGAAAATAAATTGAAAGGTGAGAAATTCTCACATATTGCTATCCAACTTCACGGCAACTCTAATGCAGGAAATCTTGTCGTTCTCGCCTTTTGTCACTTTCGCTGCTCGCTTTCACTACATATGTTAAAATCATATTTTTACTATGTTATTCAATATATAAAAATCATATTTTTAATTCGAAGTTCAATACATAAAAATCCTATTGTTATTTCGAAGTTCAATACATAAAAATCATATTTTTAATTCGAAGTTCAATACATAAAAATCCTATTTTTATTGCGAAGTTCAATACATAAAAATCCTATTTTTATTTCGAAGTTCAATACATAAAAATCCTATTTTTATTTCGAAGTTCAATACATAAAAATCCTATTTTTATTTCTTTCAAAACAAAGTATATTTTCCTATTTTCAAAACAATTTTAAACTGAATTTAAACTGAATTTTAAACTGTTAAAAACTGATTTTTAAAACTGCTTAAAACTGATTTTTAAAATTGCTTAAAACTGATTTGTAAAATTGCTTAAAACTGATTTTTAAAATTTCTTAAAACTGATTTTTAAAATTTCTTAAAACTGATTTTTAAAATTTCTTAAAACTGATTTTTAAAATTTCTTAAAACTGATTTTTAAAATTTCTTAAAACTGGTTTTTAAAATTTCTTAAAACTGATTTTTAAAATTTCTTAAAACTGATTTTTAAAATTTCTTAAAACTGATTTTTAAAATTTCTTAAAACTGATTTTTAAAATTTCTTAAAACTGATTTTTAAAATTTAAAAAGAATAAATAAGAATACAACCTTTTCTCTTACCTTAACACAGGCCGTCGCTCCACTTTGATTCACGCAACCTAGGGTTGCCTATCGCCGCCGCTGGGAGGGACCAGACCCGGATCCAAGTAGCTCACGTGGAGCGCCTTGGAGTGCGTCACCATCGGCCAAGAGGAGGGTGAACTCGGTGGGGCCCTGGCGAGGAAAATCGCCGGCGAAGTTGGCGCCTTTGAGCGTGAATAGCGAGCTCAATACCCCACGATCAACGATCACCTTGACATGGATTTGAAGATCAGAAAAAGCTCTTTGATTTCCATTTTGAATTTTCAAAATTCATTGCAAAACGAGAGAGATCGGAGAGGATTTAAAATCGAGCAACATCCGCCCTTCGTTGATAGCTGGCGGCGCTAAGATTAGGGTCTTCTCGAATTATGATTGGCCCGACATTTATAATAATTATTTATTTTTTTTTTTTTTTTTTTTTTTTTTAATTCCAAAGATACCCTCTCATTGATACGAACTCCAATTCCAACCCTACGACTGTCGTCTTTAGCGTTTTACCCCCATTCCGAACACAATGGAATATGTATCGTAAGCTGATTCGACCGTTTGAATCAGTTTCCGTTGAATTTAAAATATAAATCAGTATATTGAATTTTAAACGTACATTTCAAATTACCGGGGTCACATACTAACTAGAAAAATTCCAGAAAAATATTTTCTAGCTTCGTATTGACGATACGGTCCTAACAAAACTAGTTTCGTCGAATTCTGAGACCGTTTGAAAAATGGCCAATTTCCAGTCGATTAAAATCAACTGAAACTGGTCAAACGCGTTTTCCTTTGCCACGCTCACATATTGATTCGAAAAATTATGAAATTCGTAATCTAGCAATAACTTGACACCACGGACCCAACAAAACTGGTTTCGTCGAAATCCGAGGTCGTTTGCAAAATGTCCATTTTTAAGGGCCTGAATTCCATAGCGACTATTCAGAATTTTCAACTGGACATATCTTTTGATTCCTGATATGAAATCTTGATTTTTCGGATTCGTTGGAAAGATATTCACTATTAGATTCCATTATTTTTGGTTTCATTAAAATCCGGATTGTTTTGCACCCGGTACATTCAATCGAAGTTTGAAATCGAATTATCGAACTACCGCGCCATTTTCAATTCTATTTATAATTATTTATAAATATTTATATTCTAACGACGACGTATATAAATATATTCGTTCGAATTCTATTCAAACTAAATTTTTCGACGATATTATATAAAATAATTCATTTTGAATAATCAAAATTCGCTAAAATGGCCAAAATAAAAATTTTAAACTGGCCCAGATTTTCGGGTTGTTACAATCTCCCCCACTTAAAACTTTTCGTCCCCGAAAAGGAACAAAGTCGAAAGTGGTTTGATTATTCAGCTCTACATTCGATCTGGCTTCCATTCTCTAACTTTTTAGTTTCTGAGAATTTTCAAAATTTCAAAAATTTGGCTAACACCCTAAATTTTCGAAAAATTTCGCCATAACCTCCCCTGCACCGGGAGCATCGGGGAATTTCAAATAGCTTCCCCGGTCCTTCAGATCTCAAAAAGAAAAAGAAAAAGCCAAGCGGCTAGCCAATAGGCTCACAAAATCATCATCACCCAAACAAAACAGGAAATTATGTGGTAAACATGTACCTATTTGTCGGGCAAACAAATTTTATTCTCTGCTCTAGCCTCCTTGCTATGACCTGTTCAATGATATACAAGTATATGCAAGCAAATGCGACCAATTTTCAATACAGTTCAATATTTGATATAATTAGGCTAAATGGTTAAAAATTAGCAAACAAATAAACAAACAACACAAACATCAATCAATTAGTGAATTAGAGTTTCAAATTCATAATTTTGATACATATACAAAAAATCATGTTTTTGATGCCAAATCACAACAATAAATCTATCTATATTAGTTTTGGTTCTCACACCAGTCTAATGGAAATATATAGATATCACACCTTCGAAACACGAATATAAATATTGATAATGCGGCCGCATTACCAAAATTATCTCCGGGCGACTAGAGTGTGATTCTATATCTATCCAGTATATTAAAATTTCAAATACACGCGGATCAGACGTATACGCAAAATCTATATATACTGGATTGTCCACATCAATATAAATAAATAATCAAATACGAATAATTGATTTTAAATTTTCAAAACAAATTTGACTTTCATTTTAAAAATATACTCTTCACCCTCGTTCTAGGATACTACTGATCCTATCTCTAACGAGTCATTCTAATTGGATATTACTAATCCAATATCTGATGAATTCTTTCGTATGTTTCTAATGTGTCTTGTTCTCTGCTTTGTAAACCAAAGCTCTGATACCAACTGTGAAGACCCGCAACTTCCCCGTAAAGGAAAGCGACGGATAGTTCGAGAACAAGCCACAACAGGACGCATACAGAAGAACATTTCACTATATATTATAACAGTGCATCAGATTACAAGAATATACAGAGTATAAATGAATATTACACAGAAATATCAGAGATTTAAATTACATTTAAATACATCGCAGCGGAAAATAATACAATACACAACTAGAAGGGATATACGGATACAAAGCTTTCCGGATATCATTCCAGCTGTAAACCAGGATCCTGTGAATATAAATCTGCAAAACCAAAACTACTAGCTGCCCGTGTCAAAATAAGGGCACCCAGAGTTTAGGTTAAAACAATAAACTCCAGGTCAGTCATGTGACTGGTGTGAGAACTAAAACAGTTATTAATCTTTATTTTCAAAGGTAAATCAAGGGACCACGCCGTATAACACGGAACGGGTTTCCTCCCAAGAATACCAGTGCATAAGACAAACAGCGCAATGCTAAATAAAGAAAAATGAAGCTGTTATAAGACCCAGGTCCCATCACACAATGCAACGCAGCCGAGGATAGGGTTTTCCCTTATAACAGCCAAAGAATGCTTGATACGTTTAAAACAAATCATTTGATACTATAATAAGTGCATAGTGTATAAAACAACTTCAAATCATAAGTATCAATCATAGGCGGCATAAGCGCCCCATCCCACTATGTCGCCATATATAGGATTACAACTAAAACCGCAAATGTCACGTATTTGGAAATTGGATTTCCATCTATGAACCGAGGCTAGGGGCAAGATCCTCAACCGATTCGAGACGCTCTAGTCCGTGTCTCAGGCAAGCGCGCAGGCAAGCCTTGGAGCGACAGGGCCGGTCCACCGATGTGGATTATTATGCCTGAACACTACGTTTCCCCACCCTATGGGGTGTCAGTCTGGTCCGTCAGCCGACCAGAAGCATCGGCCGAAACCGATATAACCGAGGCGCCTCGCAACAGCAACAACCACATAAGTCAAACTCGTCAGGGCGTGTAAAACCACTGACGCCACTTCTAACTAGAAAGAAACGCAAGTCCTCCCTGAGGTCCGTCTCCCGTTTTTGGTTCATACCTGGTGTGAAACACGCGAGGTAAACGTTACACAAAGCTACGCCACAAAGGCCGTGCTTTGATCATCACCACAAGACTTTGCTTTTCAACAGAAGCCTTGATCATTTGCATCTTAGCATGCCACACAGGCAAGCCATCCTATGCAACCGATATCAGTCACACAGAATGAAATCCGATGTCAGACACACAGTCCATTTACAAGTCCGTTCTGGGCCTGAACGAAACCGGAGGCACCTAGTACCCCGCATATCCATCGATCTCCAAGTACGTCTGGACGATCACTAACTGTTTCCATCTTCTTGGGTGTACAGCCCAATCAAGATCATCAGTTATCACCCAAACGACGTGAAGACCTCCGGTCTTCGATCGTCGTCTTCATCTTCGACTTATCGTCGTATCAGTTATTCAGAATGGGATAAACCCGGTCTTTCCGAATAACTCGCGTATATTTTAAATAAGTGTTACACAAACACAACATACGCCTCATTCCAATTCATTAGTCACTAACCGTAAATTAATCAAGAGAATAATTCCCCAAATATTAACCCCGAAGGCCGAAACCAACATCAGATCAATATCCAGAAAACCATTCTGCTTGGCTAACCGACAGTTAGTTTCTAAATTTCACGTTCAAATCTAATTAAAGATTTAACTATCGCCTGGAGCAAAACTGGTGATACTCCATTCTCGATCTTTTCAATCTAATTAAAGATTCATTAAAACTCCACTTAGTTTTAATCTTTTGACTGGGTTAAAGAATCAGTGTCATTTAAAAACACGGTTCACGATAAACCCAAAATCACATTCATTAATCGTCGGGTTAAAGAACGAGTGTTATTTAAAACACTGTCCACGATAAACCCAAAAATCAATATCGATTCAATTCCAATTAAATGTTATTTAATTGGTACACTTCATTAAATCTGAATAAAAAGATTTAATCTTTTCTCACTTGGGTTCAAGAAGAGTGTTAGTGAAGACACCATTCACGACAAACCCAAATCACGTTCATTAATTATCGGGTTAAAGAACAAGTGTTATTTAAAACACTGTTCACGATAAACCCAAAAATCAATATCAATTCAATTCCAATTAAATGTTATTTAATTGGTACACTTCATTAAATCTAAATAAAAAGATTTAATTATTTCTCAACTGGGTTCAAGAACAGTGTTAATGGAGACACCATTCACGACAAACCCAAATCACATTCGATATTCAATACAAGGCTCTGAATAGAAAATATATCGGCTTATATTCAATATCGAATTCTACGACTAACAAATGTCGTATTGGAAATAACGATATACATATATATCTTTCAAATTTCCATAACAACACCTGTATAATCACGAATTCCAACATCGAAATATTCCGAAGACAATTTCGATTCAAATCCACTCCAATGCAATCATTGGAATTTTGGTTACTTTTAAAACCCTTTTCGAATTCAATTTATTTATTTAAAAATAAATAGAATTATAATTCTAGTTCAAAACCAGTTCATTTCGATAAAAATCCATTTTTATCTTTTCAAATATGGAGTTTTTCATCCCAATTCTTCACAAATCATTTCTTATGATTTTACACAAATTATTACTATTTTTAATAATTTTATCAAGGCCCGTACCGTCGATTTCCATCAATGGCCATCGAACTGCACTTACAGCGACCTTTTTCGAATTTGATTTGGACATAATTCCAAATCCAACCGTTAGATTTCAAATTTCTAATCTTCGTTAGAAAGCTCTTTTCGATACGAACCCAACGGTTCCGGTTTTAGGAGAATCCGACGGTCGGATCTCCCGTAATGTCCGTTTGAAATAAATGGTCGAAATTCGCGAACTGCCGCGGCGCGGCGCGTTCTATTCAGGCCATTATATTATATATAATATATATATAATATATATATCGTCGATTTCTATTTAAAACGAATTATATAAATAGTTTTGAATTCGTTTCAAAAACATTTTCAACTTCCATTTCAATTCAAATCAAAATTGAATTCTTCTTTATAAATTCGTTTTAAAATCCATTTCTATTCAATTCAAATTTCAATTCAATTTGAATTTATTTCACTTCGCTTTCAATTCAATTCGAATTCGTTTTCAATTCAATTCATTTCGAAATCGTTTTCAATTCAATTCATTTCGAAATCGTTTTCAATTCAATTCGAATTCGTTTTCAATTCAATTCATTTCGAAATCGTTTTCAATTCAATTCGAATTCGTTTTCAATTCAATTCATTTCGAAATCGTTTTCAATTCAATTCGAATTCGTTTTCAATTCAATTCATTTCAAAATATTCGATTTCGAAATCACTTTTCAATATTCATTTTAAAATGAATAAAATCGATATAAATATCGTTCACGTCAAAATGGCGTCAATCTAATCCTCACGGCTTCACATATTTCTATTTTCAAATATTCTATTTCAAATATTTCTATTTCAAATATTTTTTTTTTCGAAACTGGAATGAGGCCCAATCAATTACCATATAATGTTAATTATATGGATTTTCTACAACACATGTATATATCAACAACGATGAATAATCAACCATCAACCAAAGTGCACTACACTGTATAAGCATCAAATATAGACATTTAGCGCTTATAGCAGCTTGTCAATCTATCGATCGACATATTTAATCAATCAGGATGAGTGAACTTCAAATTTCATCCTAACACCCGTGTGGGGTTTCAAACAATCAAACACATATTTTATTTGTGCAGTTAGGCGATGTGTAAAATTCATCGACCCAATCAACGTCATTCAAATAGGTGTACATAAACAAACCGTCTGGTTTGTAAATGAATATTTATTTATTCACATTCACGTTAAAAATTATATTTTTAACGATAACACATTTTATTTTAACATATGAATTTCTATTCAGTTCATTCGTTAAATAAAATGCTATTTTTATTTTTCTAACTTATTTTAGAAAATTTCGGCGGCATAACGGCACGATACTAGAAACGGGACAAGGCCTAGCCTTATCCCCGGTCTAGTGAAGGCCCACGCCATTCACACATCAATCAAATCAATTCGTTATGCAAACCACAAAATTTGGAGTAAGAATCTAACCTAGCCTTACTCCTTCGCCTTATAACGGCGCACGTCTAATCCTAATCAATTTATCGATTCGATTTTTCACACCACAAACCACATTCAAACCAATATCACAATCAATAACCAAACAGCCAAACAAACAAGTCCATGGTCTGTGGACGATTGTGTCGGGTGCTACTAAGCACCGTCTGCATCCTAGCATATATATATATAACTAGAAAATAAATTGAAAGGTGAGAAATTCTCACATATTGCTATCCAACTTCACGGCAACTCTAATGCAGGAAATCTTGTCGTTCTCGCCTTTTGTCACTTTCGCTGCTCGCTTTCACTACATATGTTAAAATCATATTTTTACTATGTTATTCAATATATAAAAATCATATTTTTAATTCGAAGTTCAATACATAAAAATCCTATTGTTATTTCGAAGTTCAATACATAAAAATCATATTTTTAATTCGAAGTTCAATACATAAAAATCCTATTTTTATTGCGAAGTTCAATACATAAAAATCCTATTTTTATTTCGAAGTTCAATACATAAAAATCCTATTTTTATTTCGAAGTTCAATACATAAAAATCCTATTTTTATTTCTTTCAAAACAAAGTATATTTTCCTATTTTCAAAACAATTTTAAACTGAATTTAAACTGAATTTTAAACTGTTAAAAACTGATTTTTAAAACTGCTTAAAACTGATTTTTAAAATTGCTTAAAACTGATTTGTAAAATTGCTTAAAACTGATTTTTAAAATTTCTTAAAACTGATTTTTAAAATTTCTTAAAACTGATTTTTAAAATTTCTTAAAACTGATTTTTAAAATTTCTTAAAACTGATTTTTAAAATTTCTTAAAACTGGTTTTTAAAATTTCTTAAAACTGATTTTTAAAATTTCTTAAAACTGATTTTTAAAATTTCTTAAAACTGATTTTTAAAATTTCTTAAAACTGATTTTTAAAATTTCTTAAAACTGATTTTTAAAATTTCTTAAAACTGATTTTTAAAATTTAAAAAGAATAAATAAGAATACAACCTTTTCTCTTACCTTAACACAGGCCGTCGCTCCACTTTGATTCACGCAACCTAGGGTTGCCTATCGCCGCCGCTGGGAGGGACCAGACCCGGATCCAAGTAGCTCACGTGGAGCGCCTTGGAGTGCGTCACCATCGGCCAAGAGGAGGGTGAACTCGGTGGGGCCCTGGCGAGGAAAATCGCCGGCGAAGTTGGCGCCTTTGAGCGTGAATAGCGAGCTCAATACCCCACGATCAACGATCACCTTGACATGGATTTGAAGATCAGAAAAAGCTCTTTGATTTCCATTTTGAATTTTCAAAATTCATTGCAAAACGAGAGAGATCGGAGAGGATTTAAAATCGAGCAACATCCGCCCTTCGTTGATAGCTGGCGGCGCTAAGATTAGGGTCTTCTCGAATTATGATTGGCCCGACATTTATAATAATTATTTATTTTATTATTATTTTTTTTTTTTTTAATTCCAAAGATACCCTCTCATTGATACGAACTCCAATTCCAACCCTACGACTGTCGTCTTTAGCGTTTTACCCCCATTCCGAACACAATGGAATATGTATCGTAAGCTGATTCGACCGTTTGAATCAGTTTCCGTTGAATTTAAAATATAAATCAGTATATTGAATTTTAAACGTACATTTCAAATTACCGGGGTCACATACTAACTAGAAAAATTCCAGAAAAATATTTTCTAGCTTCGTATTGACGATACGGTCCTAACAAAACTAGTTTCGTCGAATTCTGAGACCGTTTGAAAAATGGCCAATTTCCAGTCGATTAAAATCAACTGAAACTGGTCAAACGCGTTTTCCTTTGCCACGCTCACATATTGATTCGAAAAATTATGAAATTCGGAATCTAGCAATAACTTGACACCACGGACCCAACAAAACTGGTTTCGTCGAAATCCGAGGTCGTTTGCAAAATGTCCATTTTTAAGGGCCTGAATTCCATAGCGACTATTCAGAATTTTCAACTGGACATATCTTTTGATTCCTGATATGAAATCTTGATTTTTCGGATTCGTTGGAAAGATATTCACTATTAGATTCCATTATTTTTGGTTTCATTAAAATCCGGATTGGTTTGCACCCGGTACATTCAATCGAAGTTTGAAATCGAATTATCGAACTACCGCGCCATTTTCAATTCTATTTATAATTATTTATAAATATTTATATTCTAACGACGACGTATATAAATATATTCGTTCGAATTCTATTCAAACTAAATTTTTCGACGATATTATATAAAATAATTCATTTTGAATAATCAAAATTCGCTAAAATGGCCAAAATAAAAATTTTAAACTGGCCCAGATTTTCGGGTTGTTACAGGGCACGATTACTGGACTGATGTAAGCGACCAAAGCGACGACTGAGTGGTACAGCGGTGCGGGTCCAGGCGGGCTACGGACGTGCACGTAGTCCGGTGTTGGACAAACTCGAGGCACGGGTACCAGTAGGTTTAGACTGTGCATTATTGCTTAGGTGTCTGGGTTTGACACCCGAGGGCTTGATACACCCGAAGGTGGACCCAGCACAGTCTGACTACAACCATATGTGGGCCGTATGGACACCAACACTTGACGTGTTAGGTTTATAGGGAGCCGATCGACTAGACCGTTGGGCTGGACCTTGCATTAAGGTCACCTCACGTTATTGGGCCAAAGTTTGGGCTGAGGGATCAATACCTGTTATGTTAGTTTGCTAGTACACTGTGGTGCAAAGCTTAATCTTGTTTATGTGATGACACCTTTATCTATTGCCAGTATGTTCATCTCAGTTTCCATCATGATGCTAACTTTATTAGTTTATAGACTGATCGTAGTAGGGCTTACCAGTCTTTTTGACTGACCTGTTTTCTTTCGCTTCTTTTCTTCCGTTTCCCCCCCCCCCCCCCCCAGGTTCTCAGGGAGGGAACAGTGGTGCTTAGCTTGGATCGCTTGCTTGTTTGCTGGATAGCTCATGTATGTCTGGACATTGAGCTCGCTATGGTTTATCATCTTTATTTTGGGGATAGCACTATGTATTTTCAGTATTTCTGTTTATGATGTACTAGACATGTTTATTTTGGCAGTTGACTTTATGATGTACTAAACTTGTTTTGAGATGGTTTGAGATACTCCGCTGTTTTATTCTCACTTACTCTGTTTTACATATATATTTATGTTCTTATTCTGCCTTGATATATCATTATGCATGCTTACCCAGTTATAACGCCCCCCAGAAGCTAGTGCCCCCGAAAGAGTGACCCTAGCGGAGGTGGGGTGTTACAGAAGTCATACCCAGTGATGTACTCTAGTTGCCTCCATTCTAGAAACATAGCCACTAAACTGGCATGTCTTCTATTCAATGCATCAGCTACCGCATTGCCCTTTTCTGGTGTATATGCGATATCGAAATCGTAGGAAGCCAAGAATTCTAACCATCTTTGCTGTCGGAGATTTAGATCCTTCTGAGAGAAAAGATACTTTAACGATTTATAATCGGTAAACAACTCGAATCTTTCTCCCAAGAGATAATGTATCCACATCTTCAATGTGAACACGATCGCTGCCAATTCCAAATATGGGTATGATATTTTTTCTCATGTGGTTTCAGTTGCCAACTAGCATAAGCTACAACCTTACCTCCTTGCATTAATACAGCACCTATTCCGGTACCACATGCATCTGTGTATACCGTCATCTCTTCATTCCCTTTAGGAATGACTAACACTGGTGCACATGTCAACTTTTCCTTTAGACTCTTGAATGCATTCTCGAACTTTTCATCCTAGAAGAAAGCTTGATTTTTCTTGGTCAACTGAGTCAACGGTGCCGCTATCTTGGAGAAGTCTTGGATAAACTTACAATAATATCCAGCCAACCCCAAGAAACTTCTTACGTCTGTTGCATTCTTGGGCGTAGACCAATCTTGTACCGTAGCCACCATTGCAGGGTCCACAGCAATACCATTCTCTGAAACAACATAGCCCAAGAATGTAATGACCCGGAAAATATGAACCAATTTAAAATTTTTATTTTAAATAATTTGGTGGAAAAATGTGGCAGAAATTAAAATTTTCATTTTTAAACAATATTAAAGCCAGTGAAAATAGTCAATTTTCAGACGATCTCTGTTTTCGACGAAACCACTTTTGTTGAAACCGGAATGTCGAATTATTGCTAGGTTTCAATTTTTAGAATTTTCCGAGTTAGTATGTGAGCGTGGCGAAAGAAACTGTGTTTTGTTCAATTCAGTCAAATTTAATCGACTGAAAAATAGCCATTTTTCAGTCGGTCTCAGAATTCGACGGAATTAATTTTATTAGGACCGTATCGTCATAACGAAGCCAAATATATTTTTTTTGGATTTTTCTGAGTCCGTATGTGGCCTCAGTGAATTTATTTGTACGACCGAATTAAAATTATAAAGGATTTAAATATTAAAATAAATAATTCAGGCCACAGGCAGCCGTTTTGGCTGACGGAACCTAGTTCGTTGGGTCCGGAACATAGGCTATTAGCTAGGGTCAACTTTTTTTGGACTGGAATCAGCACGGTTTGAAAGATTTGGATTTATTTGTAAAAATGCACTAAAAATAATATAAAAATATAAAGCCCCAAAACCCTAATTCACTATTCCTCCATCGTGTAGCCGCCACTATCAAAATCCCATGGCCGAATTTGCTCGTTCCTTCTCCTCCTAATTCCTCCTCCATCTCCATGAATTGGACTTCAATACCCATACCACCTCAAAGCCCCTTCTCTCCTCTCCACATCCATACGGTCACCATCCCGAACCGTCGCCCTAAACCCGAGAATCAGGCCACCAAAACCGCGTCGAAGAGCCTCGTCGGCCTCCGCCTGGGCCCCACCGAGCTGCGCCATTTTGGGTGCTCCGGGTGCGCCTCTCGACGCTGAAGACCGTGGCGTATCCTGATCGACCTCTAGCCACCTGTGTCGATCGGAATTTGTTGACCTAGGAGTGAACGAAATAGAAAAGCTCACGACCGATAATTGATAGGAAGAAGAAGAGGTTAATTCTTTAATTTATTTATTAATTAATTAATTTAAATTGTTTTAAAACTTCATTTAACCATAACTGATTCATTTCAACTCAGAATTTGACGATTTCGGAAGCGTTGGAATCGTAACAGCGAATAGAACGTGTTGAGACTGAAACGGGACCATTCTGAACAGTTTGAATTATGGTCAAAATCTGCAACGACTGTGAGAATTCAAAATCATGAATAATTAAATAATTCAATCATATTTGTTATGTGAATCATTGTATGTACGAAATTATATATCTGCGATGTGGTAATTAGAATTATCGCTTTGCCTGTATGATTTGTAATGATGTATGATGTTATGATCTAGTCCTCTTGTTTAGATCTATAAATCTTGATGAAATCCCTATAAAGTTCTCATCTTTATTATTTTTGTTTTTTTTATTTTTATTTTTATTCCTTTCTCATATTGAAGAATTGAACCTTTATTTTGTTCAACAAAATAAAATGACAAGTTTAATTTATATTTTGTTTTACAAAAATAAAATGAAAGATTGGATCTTAATTTTGATTTACAAAAAGGAAAGTGAATCTTTATTTCGCTTTACTAAATAAAAGTTGAATATTTATTTTGCTTTACAAAATAAAGCTTGAATTTTTATTTTGATTTACGAAATAAAGTTTGAATCTTTATTTTGGATGATTTACAAAATAAAGGAAAATTTGAATCTTTATTTTGGTTTATAAAATAAAGAAAAATTTAGATCTTTTAAAAGATAAATAAAGATTAGATATTTTATTTTGATTTACAAAATAAAATAAAGATTTAAATATTTCATTTGATTTACAAATAAAAAATAAGGATGAGACCTTTTATTGTGATTCATCAAATTTGCACACCAAATCATATATTGTGTTGTATGTGTTGACATTGAAATCACGACGTTGGATAAATCATAGAAATGGTTAGACAAAAACCGTATTATCATATTGTTGACATTGAAATCACGATGTTGGATAAATTATAGAAATGGTTAGACAAAAACCGTATTATCATATGGTTGACATTGAAATCACGACGTTGGATAAATTATAGAAATGGTTAGACAAAAACCGTATTATCATATTGTTGACATTGAAATCACGACGTTGGATAAATTATAGTAATGGTTCGACAAAAGCCATATTACCATTTTTATTGAATTAAAATTAACATCGCCAAATTGTTATTATTTTTGTCGCATTAGAATTGCCGAACAAAAATATGTTAAACATTAAAATCTCATTTTCTAATGTAAAAAGAAAAAGGAATATGTGAACATTGAAATATCATTTTCAATGTAAAATAAGAAAGAAGGAAAATGGACATATTTTGAAAATAAAATTATGTTAGACATTAAAACCCATTTTTAATGCAAAAGCAGAAAACAAGTAAAATGATCATAATTTGAAATTAAAATTATGTGAGCATTAAAACTCTATTTTTAATGTAATAAGTAAAGTGATCAAATGGTTCATGTTAGAAAAATAAACATTGTTCATGTTGACATAGAAAACATGTTTTATATTACATATTTATAATGTAATCAAAAGTTAACATATAGAAAAATGACCATTGTTTTGATATGAAAACATTTACATTTCTAATGTAAAGAAAAAGATATGAAAACATTTACATTTCTAATGTAAAGAAAAAGAGATGAAAACATTTACATTTTTCAATGAAAATAAAGAAACATAAAAAGGACATTTTTATGTAATGAAAATAAAGAAACATAAAAAGAACATTTTTATGTTATAAAAGAAAAGGTACATTTCTATGTTATAAAAAAATGAATTAAGGGAAAAGAACATTTTTCTAATGTAAAGATTAAAAAGAATGAATTTTCATTTTTCTAATGTAAAGATTAAAAAGAATGAATTTTCATTTTTCTAATGTAAAGATTATAAAGAATGCATTTACCATTTTCTAATGTAAAGATTAAAAAGAATGAATTTTCATTTTTCTAATGTAAAGATTATAGAGAATGCATTTACATTTTTCTAATGTAAAGATTAAAAAGAATGCATTTACATTTTTCTAATGTAAAGATTAAAGAGAATGCATTTACATTTTTCTAATGTAAAGATTAAAAAGAATGCATTTACATTTTTCTAATGTAAAGATTAAAAAGAATGCATTTACATTTTTCTAATGTAAAGATTAAAGAGAATGCATTTACATTTTTCTAATGTAAAGATTAAAGAGAATGCATTTACATTTTTCTAATGTAAAGATTAAAAAGAATGCATTTACATTTTTGATTAAAGAGTATGCATTTACATTTTTCTAATGTAAAGATTATAGAGAATGCATTTACATTTTTCTAATGTAAAGATAAAAGAGAATAATTACATTTTTCAATGAAAAGAGAATAGAATAGATTTACATTTTCTAAAGAAATAAAAAGAAAAAAGAAAGATTACATTTTTTTTATGTAAAATAAAAAGGGATTTATATTTTCAATGGTCGATGATCAAAACATAGCCTGTTTAGGCATAGCTTTGTGTATAACGTAACTTCGCGAGCCTCACACCCCGGTATGAGTCAAAAACGGGATATGGACCGTAGGAAGTGCGTACGTTTCTTTCTAGCTAGAAGTGGTGTTTGGGTTTTGACACGGCCCGGTATTTTACTATGTGGATTATGGATTGAGGTACCTCGTTTTTATAGGCCGGAAGTGGTCATATTATAGGTCCAAAAGGGCCGGGAAACGTATGTTCAGGAATTGCCAATCCACTACCGTTAGGTGGGGACCGGCCCTACCGTTCCAAGGGTTGCCCATAGGTGTGATCCTGAGGCATTTGCTAGAGTGTCTCGAATCGGAAGAGGACGATCCCTAGCCTCGATTTCATTACAGAAAACCAATTTCCAATACGACATCATGATTTTGATTGTAAACTTATATACGGCGACATAGTATATGGTACCTATGCCGTCTAGGATTGATATATTTATATTGAAGTATTTTAATACTGCTTAAACACTAATGATAATATTACTTTTCATGTATTAAGCATGTTTGATCATCATAAGGGAAAACTCTATCCTCCTGTGTGCGTTGCATTGTGTGATAGGACTTGAGTCTTATGATGATTTCATTTTTCAAAAGTCATTTCGCTGTTTTATATGAACTTTATAAAATTATGCACTGGCAATCCAATGGAATAAACCCGTTCCGCGTTAGCGGCGTGGTCCTGTGATTCGCCATATTAATAGTTAGATAATTTAGTTAAGAATTCTCACACCAGTCCCATGACTGACTCATAGTTTGTTTCACTTTTGCAAACTCGGGTGCCCTCTTTCCACACGGGCAGCCAATTGATAGGTTCAGGTGATACATTCTGATTGGAGCTTGCTTGGAAGGAAGAAGAAGAAGACCTTTTCTCTAGTTTTTACTTCTGCTTTGAGACATTTTACCTTCTGTAGCTTTAATGTATGTGATGGAGTTTTGTGACTTGTTTCTTTTCCATTTGAAACTTATTTCCCTTTGTTTGAGACTCTTTATTTGGCTAAGTTGTATCCTGTACTGCGTACTCTGATGTATTGGATATTATGATGCTGATGACATTTATTTCCGCTGCAATGGTTTATGGGTTATGGTAATTATATGAGATCTGATTTTTGTTGTAAATATGTTGTATTCCACAATGATTATCCTTACTTTCGTTCCACGGAAGTTTGGGGTTATCACAATTGGTATCAGAGCCTAAGGTTAACAATAGCTTCGGAAGATAACATATTTAGAACAATTCGTCTAGATAGAATCCACATTATTCTAAGACGAGTAGCTCATTAGAGATAGGACTAGTAATGTCCTAGAATGAGCACAGCAGAATAACACATATTTATCAGCCATTACATCATCACCTTTTCATCTTGTCCTTATCTTATCTTTTCTTGAAAATTCTCATTTTTGTTGGTCTGACTCTTTCCTTTATGGTACAGACTGATTGAAATGGATACTAGAGCAAGAACAGCCCGAGGCGGAGCCCGAGGTGGAGCTCGAGGCGAGGCTAGAGGAGGAGCCCGAGTAGGAGCTGAAGAGCAAGCCAGAGACGAGACCCCCATCACTCAGGAACAACATAATTCAGAGGTCGTAGCCGAACCATCTCCACCTCCACAGCCCTTCGATTTGGAGAGAATGTCAAAGAAATTCAAAAACCTTGGAGGTGTACCTTTTTCGGGGCAAGAGTCTGCGATTCATGCAGAAGCATGGCTTAAAGATTGCGAAAAAATCCTAGAGGGCTTGGATCTGGAAGATCAGCGAAAGCGTTACCTGGCTGTATGGAAACTAAAAGAGGAAGCAGGGCATTGGTGGGATACGATCAAAATATGCAATGACGTGGCCAATATGTCTTGAGCCAGATTTAAAGAACTTTTCAATGAGAAGTATATACCCCCACAAGCTAGAGAGAGCATGCGCAAGCAGTTTGTTAACCTACAGCAAGGGAATATGACCGTTTCTGAGTATGTAAGGAAGTTTGATGAGCTTTCACGATATGCTCCTAGTTTGATTCAAGATCCGGTAGAGAAGAATAAGAAATTTATCAAAGGTCTGTCAAAGAAATATTTGAACCGAGTCACTGCTCATATTAAGCTTCCTTTCAACGAAGTAGTAGAGATGCGTGCCGCTACGAGGAAAATGACGAGTCTGGACCGCAGGATAGAGGGAAAAGCCAAGGCAACAACCAGAAGGAATAGGCTAACAAGAAACCAGAGGCGAGCAATTCTTCTACCGCTAAGCCCCAAGGGAAGAAGAGGGACCGGAGCAAGCTGACCTGGTATAACTGCGGCAAGATTGGACATTTTGATTACGAGTGTAGAGCACCTAAAAAGGTCAAGAGAGATGATTCAGGCCCTAGTCAGAACCGTGGTCAGAGTTCCCAGAACCATGGTCAGAATTTTTAGAATCGTGATCAGAACCCCAGAAACACCCAAGATTGCTATAACTGCCATAAGCCGGGGCACTTTGCCAGAAACTGTCCCCTGTTGAAGAAAACTGAAGTGGCACATGATTATGAGGGAGCAGATGCACCAGCTTCTGCCGAGGGGCCAGGAAAACCTGATGTCTTAGGAGGTACGCTTAATATTAAGAACATCCCTATTACTGTCTTATTTGATACTGGTGCTACACGAAGCTTTATTTCTAATGATGCAATTAAAAAGTTGAAACTGAAACCAAGGAAACTCAAAATTTTGATTAGAGCTAATAGCCCGATAGGAGGTTCTCTTATTCTTGATCAGTATTGCAGAGTACCTGTTTCTTATTCTCACTGCCAGTTTCCCTTTGACTTGATCGTTATGAGTTTCTCCGGTTATGATGTCATTCTTGGGATAGATTGGCTAACAAAATATGAGGCCGAAGTCAAATATGCCGAAAGAATTGTCAAAGTTAAAACTAATCTCGGGAATGTATGTATCCCATGCCATGGCTCAGCCACCGACAGGAAAACATTCTGGTCTTCTCTAGAAGTTACCCCTACTTCTATTGAGGATATCCCTATCGTCAAAAATTACGCTGATGTATTCAAAGAAGTTGAGGGCTTACCTCCGCATAGAGAAATCAGCTTGAGAATTGATTTAGCTCCGAATGCGAGGCCAGTCGTACATCCCATTCGGAGAATGTCGCCAAAAGAAAGAGAGGAGCTAAAAAATCAAACCAAGCAGCTTTTGTGGAAGGGTCTGATCAGGCCCAGCTTCTCAGAATGGGGAGCAACAGTGGTGTTCGTCCCAAAACCAGACGGTACTCTCAGGCTATGTTTAGACTACCGTGATCTCAACAAACAAACTCTGGAAAAAAATGCCCACTGCCTCGTATTGATGACTTGCTTGACCGCTTGCATGGAGCACGGGTATTTTCTAGGATGGACCTAGCTACAGGCTTCCATCAACTTCGCATTGCAGAAGAATGTGTGCCTTTAACTACTTTCAGAGGACCGGACATCTTTTATGAATGGCTAGTAATGCCCTTCGGTCTATGTAATGCTCCAGCATATTTTGTCGATCTGATGAGTAGAGTGTTCAGAGATGTTTTAAATAAATTTGTGCTCGTGTTCATCGATGACATCCTCATCTTTTCCAAATCCACTACTGAGCACGAAAAGCATCTTGGAGAAGTCCTAGAGATTTTGCGAAGAAATATGCTGAAAGCAAAATTTTCTAAATGCATATTCTGGCAAGAAGAGGTGAAATTCCTCGGCCATGTTGTATCCAAGGAAGGCATCTCAGTAGATCCAGGAAAGATCTCAGCCATCCAAGAATGGAAGCAACCTAGAACTCCCACGGAGGTCAGAAGTTTCTTGGGACTGGCTGACTATTATCGAAAATTTGTCAAAGATTTTTCGAAGGTAGTTTGCGCATTGATAAACCTGACCAAGAAACATACGAAATTCAAGTGGACACCGGAATGCGAGACAGCTTTCCAAGAGCTAAAGAAGAGGTTGACCAATGCTCCTGTGTTGACCATCATAGATGGCAATCAGGATTTGAAGGTCTGGACAGACGCCTCTAAGCAAGGTTGTTTCTTTTATAAATTAACATGTCAGAGATAACATTTTTCCTTTAAATGACAAATCTCGTTTTAACATGTTATCCCTTATTTATTTAAGGTATTGGTGCGGTGCTGATGCAAAAAGGCACAGTAGTCGCATATGATAGCCGCCAACTGAAACCGCATGAGAAGAATTACGTCACGCATGATCTTGAACTAATGGCCATTGTGTTTGCTCTTAAAATATGGAGGCATTATCTTTTGGGTGAGAAGTTTGAAATTTACACGGATCACAAATCCTTGAAACACCTTTTTACCCAAAAAGATTTGAATATGGGGCAGCAACGATGGGTCGAATTTCTTGCATCATATGACCTGGATATCCTATATACTCCGGGAAAAGCCAACGTTGTAGCCGATGCGCTCAGTAGAAAGAATGCAGAATGCAACAATCTCATTATCACCAGTCTCATTATCACTCCTATTCTGATTGATAAAGTCTCTGCTCTTCAGAAGAATGATAAATTCATTCAGAGGATTATCAAAAGAATTCAAGATGGCGAAACCACGAGTTTCCAAATTGACGACGATGGGGTTCTGAGGCTATTAGGCCGAATCTGTGTCCCGTACGACTGTAAGCTCAGAAGGGAGGTTATGGATGAATGTCATAAATCTAAGCTTAGCGTTCACCCTGGAGTGAGCAAGATGTATCACGACCTCAAGCGCACATTTTGGTGGAGGTCGATGAAGAGAGATATTTCTATTTACGTTGCTAGATGTCCCACTTGTCAGCAAGTTAAAAGTGATCAACAGAAACTGGCAGGTTTGTTGCAACCGCTAAGAGTTACAGGTTAGAAGTGGGAGGAAATTTCTATGGACTTCATTGATGGCTTGCCTCGAACCAGAAAAGGCAACGATAATATATGGGTGATTGTAGTCCGCTTAACAAAGTCTGCCCATTTCATCCCTGTCAAGTCCAATAGAACAGCTCGTAGCTTGGCACAACTTTATCTTAAAGAGATAGTCAGACTGCATGGGGTTCCCAAAGGCATTGTCAGTGATCGGGATCCATTATTTACCAGCAAATTCTGAGAAGCTTTTCAAGAAGAGCTTGGGACCAAGTTGAATCTGAGCTCTGCCTATCACCCTCAGACAGATGGCCAGACTGAGAGGGTAAATCGTGTTTTGGAAGTCTTGTTACGGGCTTGCATTCTTGATTATGGCGGTTCATGGGAGGACCACTTGCACTTGGTGGAATTCTCCTATAATAATAGCTACCAAGCAAGCTTGGGAATGTCACCGTTTGAATTACTTTATGGCAGACCATGCAGATCTCCGGCATGTTGGCTGGGGTCAGGCAATCGACTAGTCTTGGGCCCCGACATGGTGCGTGAAGCATCGGATAAGGTTGACTTGATAAAGAAGCGCTTGTTGACTGCTCAGAGTCGACAAAAGAGCTATGCAGACCAGCGAAGAAGAAATCTAGAATTCTTTGTGGGTGATCGAGTATACTTGAAGGTTTCTCCTTTGAGAGGCGTAATTCGTTTTGGGAAGATGGGAAAGTTGGCATTGAGATTCATTGGTCCATTCCCTATTCTCGAAAGGATTGGTACTCTCGCTTATAGAGTGCAGCTACCTGACTGGTTGCCATGGGTGCATGATGTATTTCGTGTGTCTCAACTCCACAAGCATGTTCACGATCCAAATCTGATAGAGGATGAATTAAATCAACAGGTCCTAGATATTGCTCCAAATCTGACAGTGAGAAAGGACCCGATCAAGATCATTGGCAAAGAAACCAAAATTTTGAGGAACAAGAGGATCAACCTAGTCAAGGTTCAATGGAGTGAGGATCCTAGGGACTGTACTTGGGAGACAGAGGATAGCATCAAAAAGGCTTACCCCAAGTGCAGAGTGGACATCTCCGAATAACTCTGGTGTTAAGGTACATTTTCCCCAATTTACATTTTCCGTCTTGTTTCCTACTTTACCTTGTTTCCTTTTCGAGGACGAAAATTCTTAAGTGGGGGAGATTGTAACGACCCGGAAAATCTGAACCAATTTAAAATTTTTATTTTAAATAATTTGGTGGAAAAATGTGGCAGAAATTAAAATTTTCATTTTTAAACAATATTAAAGCCAGTGAAAATAGTCAATTTTCAGACGATCTCTGTTTTCGACGAAACCACTTTTGTTCAAACCGGAATGTCGAATTATTGCTAGGTTTTAATTTTTAGAATTTTCCGAGTTAGTATGTGAGCGTGGCGAAAGAAACTGTGTTTTGTTCAATTTAGTCAAATTTAATCGACTGAAAAATAGCCATTTTTCAAACGGTCTCAGAATTCGACAAAATTAATTTTATTAGGACTGTATCATCATAACGAAGCCAAATATATTTTTTTTGGATTTTTCTGAGTCCGTATGTGGCCTAAGTGAATTTATTTGTACGACCGAATTAAAATTATAAAGGATTTAAATATTAAAATAAATAATTCAGGCCACAGACAGCCGTTTGGGCTAACGGAACCTGGTCCGTTGGGTCCAGAACATAGGCTATTAGCTAGGGTCAACTTTGTTTAGACTGGAATCAGCACGGTTCGAAAGATTTGGATTTATTTGTAAAAATGCACTAAAAATAGAAAGCCCCAAAACCCTAATTCACTATTCCTCCATCGTGTAGCCGCCACTATCAAAATCCCATGGCCGAATTTGCTCGTTCCTTCTCCTCCTAATTCCTCCTCCATCTCCACGAATTGGACTTCAATACCCATGCCACCTCAATGCCCCTTCTCTCCTCTCCACATCCATACGGTCACCATCCTGAACCGTCGCCCAAAACCCGAGAACCAGGCCACCAAAACCGCGTCGAAGAGCCTCGTCAGCCTCCGCCTGGGCCCCACCGAGCTGTGCCATTTTGGGTGCTCCGGGTGCGCGTCTCGACGCTGAAGACCGTGGCGTGTCCTGATCGACCTCTAGCCACCTGTGTCGATCGGAATTTGTTGACCTAGGAGTGAACGAAAAAGAAAAGCTCATGGCCGATAATTGATAGGAAGAAGAAGAGGTTAATTCTTTAATTTATTTATTAATTAATTAATTTAAATTGTTTTAAAACTTCATTTAACCATAACTGATTCATTTCAACTCAGAATTTGACGATTTCGAAAGCGTTGGAATCATAACAGCGAATAGAACGTGTTGAGATTGAAACGGGACCATTCTGAACAGTTTGAATTTTGGTCAAAATCTGCAACGACTGTGAGATTTCTAAATCTTTAATAATTAAATAATTCAATCATATTTGTTATGTGAATCATTGTATGTACGAAATTATATATCTGCGATGTGGTAATTAGAATTATCGCTTTGCCTGTATGATTTGTAATGATGTTATGATCTAGTCCTCTTGTTTAGATCTATAAATCTTGATGAAATCCCTATAAAGTTCTCATCTCTATTATTTTTGTTTTTTATATTTTTATTCCTTTATCATAATGAAGAATTGAACCTTTATTTTGTTCAAAAAAATAAAATGACAAGTTTAATTTTTATTTTGTTTTATAAAAATAAAATGAAAGATTGGATCTTAATTTTGATTTACAAAAAGGAAATTTAATCTTTATTTCGCTTTACAAAATAAAAGTTGAATCTTTATTTTGCTTTACAAAATAAAGTTTGAATTTTTATTTTGATTTACGAAATAAAGTTTGAATCTTTATTTTGGATGATTTACAAACTAAAGGAAAATTTGAATCTTTATTTTGGTTTATAAAATAAAGGAAAATTTAGATCTTTTAAAAGATAAATAAAGATTAGAAATTTTATTTTGATTTACAAAATAAAATAAAGATTTAAATATTTCATTTGATTTACAAATAAAAAATAAGGATGAGACCTTTTATTGTGATTCATCAAATCTGCATACCAAATCATATATTGTGTTGCATGTGTTGACATTGAAATCACGACGTTGGATAAATTATAGAAATGGTTAGACAAAAACCGTATTATCATATTGTTGACATTGAAATCACGACGTTGGATAAATTATAGAAATGGTTAGACAAAAACCGTATTATTATATGGTTGACATTGAAATCACGATGTTGGATAAATTATAGAAATGGTTAGACAAAAACCGTATTATCATATTGTTGACATTAAAATCACGACGTTGGATAAATTATAGAAATGGTTCGACAAAATCCACATTACCATTTTTATTGAATTAAAATTAACATCGCCAAATTTTTATTATTTTTGTCGCATTAGAATTGGCGAACAAAAATATGTTAAACATTAAAATCTCATTTTCTAATGTAAAAAGAAAAAGGAATATGTGAACATTGAAATATCATTTTCAATGTAAAATAAGAAAGAAGGAAAATGGACATATTTTGAAAATAAAATTATGTTAGACATTAAAACCCATTTTTAATGTAAAAGAAGAAAACAAGTAAAATGAACATAATTTGAAATTAAAATTATCTGAGCATTAAAACTCTATTTTTAACGTGATAAGTAAAGTGATCAAATGGTTCATGTTAGGAAAATAAACATTGTTCATGTTGACATAGAAAACATGTTTTATATTACATATTTATAATGTAATCAAAAGTTAACATATAGAAAAATGACCATTGTTTTGATATGAAAACATTAACATTTCTAATGTAAAGAAAAAGATATGAAAACATTTACATTTCTAATGTAAAGAAAAAGAGATGAAAACATTTACATTTTTCAATGAAAATAAAGAAACATAAAAAGGACATTTTTATGTAATGAAAATAAAGAAACATAAAAAGAACATTTTTATGTTATAAAAGAAAAGGTACATTTCTATGTTATAAAAAAATGAATTAAGGGAAAAGAACATTTTTCTAATGTAAAGATTAAAAAGAATGAATTTTCATTTTTCTAATGTAAAGATTATAAAGAATGAATTTTCATTTTTCTAGTGTAAAGATTAAAAAGAATGCATTTACATTTTTCTAATATAAAAATTAAAAAGAATGAATTTTCATTTTTCTAATGTAAAGATTATAGAGAATGCATGTACATTTTTCTAATGTAAAGATTAAAAAGAATGCATTTACGATTTTCTAATGTAAAGATTAAAGAGAATGCATTTACATTTTTCTAATGTAAAGATAAAAAAGAATGCATTTACATTTTTCTAATGTAAAGATTAAAGAGAATGCATTTACATTTTTCTAATGTAAAGATTAAAGAGAATGCATTTACATTTTTCTAATGTAAAGATTAAAAAGAATGCATTTACATTTTCTAATGTAAAGATTAAAAAGAATGCATTTACATTTTTCTAATGTAAAGATAAAAGAGAATAATTAAATTTTTCAATGAAAAGAGAATAGAATAGATTTACATTTTCTAAAGAAATAAAAAGAAAAAAGAAAAGACTGCATTTTTTTATGTAAAATAAAAAGGGATTTATATTTTCAATATAAATAAAAGAGTGATATTTTTATCGTCACTTTAGGTGCGATAAAAAGAATAAATTATAATAGTTGAAATCGCTAAACGATTTATATATATATATATATATATATAAAATTAAACGAAACGAGCGCGGCAGTTCGTGTATCGACAATCGTAACTTCAAACGATTATATAGAAAGATCCGACCGTTGGATTTTCCCAAAACTGGAACCGTTAGGACCGCTTTAGGAAGAGCTTTCCAACGATATAAATTTCATCAAAATCCGACGGTTAGATTTTAAAATGCGTGTAAATCAAAATTTGGTAAAAACAGCGCCAGGGTCGCCCATTGACCCGAAACGTCGTTTATTTATTTCGATCTTTTTTAATAAATAAAAATAGCGATAAATAGTTATAAATATATGTGAAATATTTTAAACTATAATTATGTGACAATTATTTGAAAAGACCGAGTTTAACTCATTTCAAATAATTGCACGGCGATTAAATCAAAGATGTAAGAAGACGATGGTTGAAGACCGGTGATCTTCACATCGAATGGACGACGACTACTGATGCCTTGGACTGAGTTGCTCCCAGGACGGGGTTGAAGCAGTAATTGTCCGGACGTATGTGTTGGTCGTGCGGATAAGCGAGTGCCTTTTGGTGTCTCCGGTTTCGTTCAGACCCAGAACGGACTTGTCAATGGATGCGTGTCTGACGTTGAAATTCACTTCATGTAATTAAGTCGATTTGTATTAATATATGTCTATTTGGTGGTAGAGAATTTATTCTCTACTTAACACCCTGGTATATAGTAATAGTTATCGATCGCATGGCGTGGAATTGTCAATGTGGCACGCCAAGATGCAATGATCAAGGCTTTGTTGAAAAGCAGGCCTTGTGGTCGATGATCAAAACATAGCCTGTTTAGGCATAACTTTGTGTATAACGTAACTTCGCGAGCCTCACACCCCGGTATGAGTCAAAAACGGGATATGGACCGTAGGAAGTGCATACGTTTCTTTCTAGCTAGAAGTGGTGTTTGAGTTTTGACACGGCCCGACATTTTACTATGTGGATTATGGATTGAGGTACCTCGTTTTTATAGGCCGGAAGTGGTCATATTACAGGTCCAAAAGGGCCGGGAAACGTATGTTCAGGAATTGCCAATCCACTACCGTTAGGTGGGGACCGGCCCTACCGTTCCAAGGGTTGCCCATAGGTGTGATCCTGAGGCATTTGCTAGAGTGTCTCGAATCGGAAGAGGACGATCCCTAGCCTCGATTTCATGACAGAAAACCAATTTCCAATACGACATCACGATTTTGATTGTAAACTTATATACGGCGACATAGTATATGGTACATATGCCGTCTAGGATTGATATATTTATATTGAAGTATTTTAATACTGCTTAAACACTAATGATAATATTACTTTTCACGTATTAAGCATGTTTGATCATCATAAGGGAAAACTCTATCCTCCTGTGTGCGTTGCATTGTGTGATAGGACTTGAGTCTTATGATGATTTCAGTTTTCAAAAGTCATTTCGCTGTTTTGTATGAACTTTATAAAATTATGCACTGGCAATCCAATGGAATAAACCCGTTCCGCGTTAGCGGCGTGGTCCTGTGATTCTCCATATTAATAGTTAGATAATTTAGTTAAGAATTCTCACACCAGTCTCATGGCTGACTCGTAGTTTGTTTCACTTTTGCAAACTCGGGTGCCCTCTTTCCACACGGGCAGCCAATTGACAGGTTCAGGTGATACATTCTGATTGGAGTTTGCTTGGAAGGAAGAAGACCTTTTCTCTAGTTTTTACTTCTGCTTTGAGACATTTTACCTTCTGTAGCTTTGATGTAAGTGATGGAGTTTTGTGACTTGTTTCTTTTCCATTTGAAACTTATTTCCCTTTGTTTGAGACTCTTTATTTGGCTAAGTTGTATCATGTACTGCGTACTCTGATGTATTGGATATTATGATGCTGATGACATTTATTTCCGCTGCAATGGTTTATGGGTTATGGTAATTATTTGAGATCTGTTTTTTGTTGTAAATATGTTGTATTCCACAATGATTATCCTTACTTTCGTTCCACGGAAGTTTGGGGTTATCACAAAGAATCTCACTTCCCTCCTCCAGAAGTGACATTTAGAAAACTTTGCTTTCAATTGGTGTTTTCTCAACACCTCCATCACTATCCTCAGATGTTCCTTGTGTTCTTTCTCTATCCTCGAATAAACCAAGATATCGTCTACGAACACAAGAACAAACTTATTCAATTGATCCTTGAATACCCTATTCATAAGATCCACAAAATATGTTGGTGCATTGGTCAAACTGAATGGCATGACCAACCACTCATAGAACCCAGACGGCGTCCGAAATGCCGTTTAAGCTATACTCTCAGCTTCCACTCTAAGCTGATGAAAACCTATCGTGAGATCCAACTGGGAGAACACTCTCGCGCCACTCAACTGATCAAACAAATCATCTATCCGCGGTAGAGGATACTTATTCTTCCTTGTCACCTTATTCAACTCGTGGTAGTCTACACATAATCGAAGGGAACCATCTGCCTTAGTAGCAAACACAATTGGTGCTCCCCACTCAGAAACACTTCTTCTGATAAATCCCTTCTACAAAAGATCGCTTACTTGTACCCCGAGCTCTCGCTGCTCCCTTGGTGCCATACGACGAAGTGGCATCACTATAGGTCTGGCATCTTTCACTAAATCAATACGAAACTCAATCTCTCGGTGTGGTGGAAGTCCAGTCACTTCCTCGAAGACGACCGAATACTGGCCAGCCACAGGCACATCTGACAACTCATCATGCGGGATATCGAGGGAATTTAGAAAACTAGCCATTACCCCCATCACTAGGTAGACCACCAAACACTACCCTCCGCCCATCATCCGCTCTAACTATCACCAAAAAGCCCTCACAGTCTACCACCACCCCCATATCTTTGGAGCCAATCGTCTCCCAATATAATGCCAAGCCCAGTAAAGCCCAAAACAAAGCAATCACAAACAAACATGCATCCATGACTCGATTAGACCACATTACGACAAATCATGCTAAGGCTAGTTGAACCACCAATCGGGTTCGTCACCGCTAAAGGCCTGTCGACTATCTCGGGTTCCAATCCCAACCTATCTACCAGGTCACTAGATATGAAGGAACGGGAAGCTCCGACATCAAACAATACTCAAACAGGAACACCATAAACAGAAAGCATACCCTGAATGATGACATTCTTTCTTTTCTCCACCTCGATTTAGGGCATTCGACGAAGAAGGAACAACATTAAGAGCATATGCTTTCACAATATGCTTCTCTTTAGGGGTTGCAGACACTTATCCTTGTGATGTCCCACTTGACCACAGTTGAAGCACTTCCTGTCCGCTGGCTTTGCTCGACATTCTTTAGCATAATGGCCCTTCTTGCCACAGCTAAAACACTCAACATCTTTCTTTTTCTTTTTCTTCTGGCAATACTTGGTCTGATTCTGCTTTCTTTTATTCTGAGAACCATTCTTGCCTCCACCGCTTGCTTGCGGTTTTGGTTCCTCTGCAGATGCAAGCTCAGTCTTTGACTTAGGGTATAGACTCTCTGATCTCAAAGCTTTTCCCACAATAGATTCAAACGTCTCATCGTTATGGTTTATAAGTCATTCCCCCAAGTAACTTGATCCTCCGGAGTAGCTGCCATAATAGAATTCCACCAATTCATCGCCCGTCCTTGCAGCTGACGAGATGCTAGCTTTCTCTTCGTCGCACCCTCGATACCCAAGTCTTCGAAGATGCGCTCACAACTATCAAGCCAATCCTGAACTTCTGTAGCTGATTTCGTTCCATGGAACGGCTTTCCACCAAGACTAGTGTAATCCTTGCATAGCTTGGCGAAATCGGCCCTAGGCACCTGCACCGCTGCACCACCACCATTTGTAGCATTGGGTACATTTCTAAGCATCTTTCTCATGAAGTTAGTGAACATCGTCCTCATATCAGGAGCATTATCATTGTAAGCTCCTCTACCAGTACCCCTAGTATATCAGCTCATCGTTCAATTTGTAAGGAGAAAACGATTAACCAGGTGCCAGTGTAGTGCGACTTCATCTTTAAATATACTAATAGTATATATATGTATATATATATATATAGCTTTTAAAAACCAGAATATCACAAATACGCGCTCTTATATACGTATTATCTCTCCCTGGTGTCTTCCCTAGGTTAACTACGCAACCTAGAGCTCTGATACCAAATGTGACGGCCCGCCCCGCACCAGTCGACATTCCAATGAAAGTGCACTATGCCTATGTCCAACCAGCACGGGACAGTCGCCAAAGAAAGGAAAGAAGGGAATTTGAACTAGCAAGGAACCAATAGAATGTCTCACAACGCATGGAATAAAATATAATAATAACATACTTGACGTAAAACAGGCGAGACACTGCATAAGCTGAAAACTAAACCATGATAGCAGCGGAAAATTCAAAATACAGCTTATGTTCCACATCATCATTATTACAACTTTTCAAACTGTCTCTGAAGCCAAATAAGAAAGGTACACTACTAATGCCCAAAGTAGTGACCCGCAGCGACACAGGGAGAATATCTATATATGTATCATACGTGGGAGCCTCCTGCTCGTCTCCGGATCAGCTACTCGTGCATAACCAGCTAACCTGTCTCTAGTCTGCCCGTTTAGGAGCACCCAGAGTAATGAGAAGAGACATAAAACTCTGGGTCAGACAAAAGTCTGGTATGAGCGATAAGCAGCAAAACAGAACAATAATAGGTATACTAAACCATACCTGAACCTGAACCTGCAACCAAAGAGTTAGCTCAACAATATGCACAATACTCTAAGGTGACACTAACATATGGTGTAAAGATACGGGGGTGAGGGTGTGCATGTAATAGTGATGTCAAACAATCAAGCATAGCAACCATCCTCACATCTCTCACTCAGTGCGTAAAACATACGATATCCACCGCTTTGATCACCCATATCCTTGCTATGATCACTTTGCCCCATGGGGTCATGGCGACTCCACTGCACTGATCCATAGCCACTAGTCCTTGCTATGTCCACTCTGCCCCCATGAAGTCATAACGACTCCACTGCACTGGCTCATAGCCATGCTATGATCACTTTGCCCCATGGAGTAATAACTACCCCCACTGCATTGATCCATAGCCTAACAATCGTCTCTCGGTAGTGAATCAAAGCTATGGACGTCAGCAACTCCTTAGCACACGTCCCACAGCAAAGTCCAATCGTGAAGTTCACTCATTGGTTCCCATCTGGATCCTGAGTTACAACCTCCCATTTGGACTACCTTTGCAACTCGGGTTTTGTTCTCCTCCAGATCGGTTCGGAAACAAACTTACATCCTAATCGGTCCTCTTCTCCTCGTTCGGATCGGGTCGTGAGTTCCTCTCTCCCATATGTGAACTTCGGTCAGTTCGTGGTCATCGCATCGGGTCGTGATACCCCATTGGTTCGGATCGTTCTCCAGGCGTCGTGGCTCCACCGGTGGCTCGGTTCATGATGCCAGCTCCAGAGCATCGGGTCGGTTTGAGTGTGCTCGGTTCGTGCTCCTTCCACCGAGTCGGGTCGGAGTTGCATGGTACTCCACGGTTCGGGCAAGCGGTTCGGGTCGGAGAGCTTCAGGTGTGGGTGGACCGGTTCATGCCTCCAGGCTTCGTGACCCCACCAGCAGTTCGTAGGAAGGATGCTTCACGAGCGGGTCACGGTCCGATCTGATCCGGTCCTGTGTCATTTCCTGCAACTTTTCCAGTGAGCTAATTACGCCATACGATGGCGTTTTAGACCATTCTAACTTTTATAATCAATCACAAAGCATACCATACAGTCATAACAACATAGAGAATCAACCATAAACACCAAAACAACAATTTGATATGTCAAAACGGATCAAACATACCCAAAACCCATATTTTCCCCTTAAGCATGTTTAAGCAAATCTAATGATAAGATTAGCAAAACTTAACCAAATTAACCCAAACTTCCAACAGAGGTATAAAATAATATTTAGGAATTTCTAAACATTTTTTCCATATTTTTAACATGCAAAATTTCGTAAATTAACACTAATCACCCTAATTAACTGTAATTAGTGTAAAAACATTGCTAATCACTCACCTTTCCACAATTAAAACTTTCAGAACTGAAACTCCTCTGATTTGGGTGAATACCAATGTCTAACAACAGCTCTAACTCTAAAATGGTGCTATTTCTCGTTGATTTGATGTTGCTAAGCTTAATTCTTGATTAGAGAGCGATTTGGGGTGAAATTAGAAGGTGAAGTCATTGTTAGGGTTTCTAAGAGTTAAATGGCGGCTAGAAAACTGAAATAGAATGAAAACCTAACTCATTTCAGCCTCCCCATAACCCTGATCCCGAAATGGGTTATGAGCCCATTCACTAATCACCTCATTTGGCCTGGTTAAGCATTTTTTCAACTTCTAAACCTTATTTCAGCCATATCTCCCAAACGGTAAGTCCGTTTTTCACATATGACCAATCTACGGAAAGGTAAACCATCATCCAGATCTAATGGAAGTGGTTTCAGGTCAAAACTCCTTTCCAATCAAAAGTTATGGCCGAAACAAGATCAGCTAGGGGCAAAACGTTCATTTAAAAATTGGCAAAAATCATGAACATGGGAAATGACCCAATGGTCATCTCCCAAAGTTACATGACCGTACGACTTCGTATGTGAAAGAAATAAATATTCTACGATCCTTCAATGCATAGAATGCGGGTCGTTACAATTATTCTTAATCATTTTTATGATTTCTACACTTATACTCTTCCGAATTCAATTCTGTTTTGATCAAACTTCTTCTCTCTACTCTCTGAATCAAGTGTTATTGAAGAGTTATAGGGCAGTTTGCAATTTTTTTGGGTTGAGTAAAGGAATCAGTGGTATCCCTTGTAGCCGTAAAATCAAGGACGAAATCGGTGGTATCCCTTGTTGTCGTGAAATCAAGGACGACCAAAACTTGATCATGTGTGCGTGGAAACGGTTGTATCCCTTGTAGCTGTGAAATCAAGGAGGGTTGTAATTGGATTTTGATATAGTAATAAAACCGCGGAATCCAGTGTTGCGTGGGACTGGACGTAGGAGTAATCCGAACCAGTATAAAATCCAGTGTGTTCTTTTCTTTTTTGCATTTTATTCTGTCTTTGATTCTGTTTCTGTCATTGTTTCTATGGTGTTTCATTTATATAGTTTATAACATATGTTTTAGATTTTTGTTAAATTCTCAAAAACACTATTCACTCCCTCCTCCCCTCGCCCCCCTCTAGTGTTTGTTTTGCCTTAAAAATCCTTTCTGCAATACCTAACATAGCCTAGACCAATTTTTCCTTGTTCTTTGTTTTTACGCTGAGCCTAGGCCAACGAAAGCCTAGGCCTCTACCGTTTAGTTTGCGCAGAAATTGGGATAATATGAAAGAATGTCAAAATGAAGATTTTGGGCATATTTGACAATTGGTGAATACATTCAACTTATGGAATGTAAATTAGGATAAATTCTAATGGAAGAATATGCAAACTAATGAATCGGAGTAAGTCATACTTAATTATACATTGAGTACCATGCTATTAGAAAACATGTGAAATGGAATAAAATATACTTAATTGTACATTAAGTAACTTGTAACTGTAAAACACTTGAGCAGCTGTAACGACCCTCAGTCCGGCCCGGCCTAAACCGAACTAGAATGAAGATTGTTTTGAGAACAGAACACATCAGAACACAAACAAGAGAACATTTCCATTGCTTATTACAACAATTACATCAGAGTACAAGAATATGAGTACATGAATAAATACTTTACAACTTGAAAAATATAAAATCTGAGTTATTACATAATACATTGCAGCGGAAAGATAATAATACAAAATAATACAGCGGGAGACTAATATGCTCTGGACACGGCTTTAAGCTTCAACCCAGAATCCTGTTATAAATGAAAATCTGCAAAAACCAAAACTCCAACTGCCCGTGTGGAAAATAAGGGCACCCAGAGTTTAGGTTAAAACAATAAACTCCAGGTCAGTCATGGGACTGGTATGAGAACTCAAAAACCGTTATTAATATTTTATTTTAAAGTCGGGTAAATCTAGGGACCACGCCGCTAATGCGGAACGGGTTTCCTCCCAAGGATACCAGTGCATAAAACATCGCAATGCTTTTAGAAAAATGAAGCTATTATAAGACTCAGGTCCCATCACACAATGCAAGCGCAAACCGGAGGATAGAGTTTTACCTTATAATAGCCAAACATGCTTGGTACGCTAAAGTTCTCTTTTATACTATATAAGTGCATAGTGTAGAAATCAATTTCGAAAATAAATGTATAAATCATAGACGGCATAGTACCCCATCCTACTATGTCGCCATACTAGGCTATACAACTAAGATCGTTAAAGCTCGTATTGGAAAGTTGGATTTCCATCATGATGGCTCCTGATTCGAAAGATCTATCACGTAGTGCAATACTTCACGGCTTACCGTGATACACATACGCACCTTTGGGATATCAAGTAACCCGCGGCTTACGTCCCAGCGAGAGAAAACACCGCTTACTATATCCCTCTGGGAATCGAGGGTATATACCCACTTCCCAGCTCATCCCGGTCGACCGAATCCATCCTAATATCGAAAGTATACTAACCTAACCATCAGTTCACCATCATACCGGGGTGTGAGGCTCGCGAAGTCACGTCATACCACAAGGCTCTGCTTTTCAACAAAAGCCTTGATCATTTTTATCTTAGCATGCCACATTGTCCATCATTGTCATATCGTTGATCAATCTACCAATATATATACCCTCTAAGCTCATATGTCTCAGAGAAGGGTGTTGTGCAAGAGAATAAATTCTCTGCCACCAAACAGATATATATATTTAGTAGAGTTCAACAAACACAACAAAAGGAATACAACGTCAGACATACAATCCATTTAAAACTTATGCTCTGGGTCTGAGCGAAAGTCAAATCCGGTAATCTATCCAAGTTCGTTTAGATGATTACAAATTATTCCATCGTCTTGGGTGTACAGCCCAATCAAGATATCAATAATCATCCGCACGACTCGAATATTTCACGGTCTTCAACCGTAGTCTTCGTCTTCTATCTTTAATCGTCGTATGGATTAATCGGAATGGGTTAAACCGGTCTTTCCGAATAATTCGCGCAATTTAATAACATGTGCTATAGGGAACACACAAAAAAAACGCCTCATTCCAAATCAAGAATATTCTTTTGATTAAATGATCTTTTCTCTAGGAAATTTTCCCCTTAATTTTATCAAAGATAAAATTCCTTTAAAACATATAGTTAAATAATCCTTTGGATATCGTTTCAAAAGATTTAATCTTTTCTCAACTACATTAAGCCCTATCCATCTAGTCGGAATTTACGTCTTACCGAATAAATCATTTATTTCATTAGCCCAGTCCCAACCTATTTAACCCATGGAGTAAAACTGGTGGTACTCCATATCTAGACCCAATATGTTACAGTAAATTTAATTACTGTTTATCATTTAAATCTAATTAAAGATTTAACTAACGCATGGAGCAAAACTGGTGGTACTCCATTCTCGATCACTTATTGAATTTAGTAAATTCAATTTCTTTATTCCTCTTTTATTCTGATTAAAGGTTCGTTAAAACTCTATTTGGTATTAACCTTCCATAAATTATTATTTAATGATTTTTCAACTTTAAGAAATTAATCTTATCTTAATTGGGTTAAAGAACAAATGTTGCTTAAAACATTGTTCACGACAAACCCCAAAATCCAATTTCTTTAAATTTCAATTTAATGTATTAAATTGGAAACTTCGCTCTAGAAAATTCCATTAAATCTTTAATTAAAAGATTAATGAATGAAAAATCATAATTTCACTATTGATTTGGGTTTCAAGACCTAATGTCATTTAAAACATTGTTCACAATCAACCCACCCTCAATTTCCAAATAAATTTTCAATTTTGTTTAATAATTGAAAAATCTCTTCTTTAAATCTTTATTAAAAGATTTATTCTTTCTTAAGTAGGATTCAAGAACAGTGTTATTTAAGACACCATTCACGACAAACCGAGCATCTTATTTAATATTAAATATAAAACTTTGAATAAAATATATCGACCTATATTCAATATTAAATTCTAAACCAACATATTTTAGCGTTCCTAACTTTAATAAAAGAATAACTTTTATTAACAAACATTATATAGCGTTCTAATCTTTAATAAAAGGATAACTTTTATTAACAAACATTATTTAGCGTTTCTAATCTTTAATAAAAGAATAACTTTTATTAACAAACATTATTTAGCGTTCTAATCTTTAATAAAAGAATAACTTTTATTAACAAACATTATTTAGCGTTCTAATCTTTAATAAAAGAATAACTTTTATTAACAAACAATATTTAGCGTTTCTAATCCTTAATAAAAGAATAACTTTTATTAACAAACATTATTTAGCGTTCTAATCTTTAATAAAAGGATAACTTTTATTAACAAACATTATTTAGCGTTCTAATCTTTAATAAATGAATAACTTTTATTAACAAACATTATTTAGCGTTCTAATCTTTAATAAAAGAATAACTTTTATTAACAAACATTATTTAGCGTTCTAATCTTTAATAAAAGAATAACTTTTATTAACAAACATTATTTAGCGTTCTAATCTTTAATAAAAGAATAACTTTTATTAACAAACATTATTTAGCGTTCTAATCTTTAATAAAAGAATAACTTTTATTAACAAACATTATTTAGCGTTCTAATCTTTAATAAAAGAATAACTTTTATTAACAAACATTATTTAGCGTTCTAATCTTTAATAAAAGAATAACTTTTATTAACAAACAATATTTAGTGTTTCTAATCTTTCATAAAAGAATAACTTTTATTAACAAACATTATTTAGCGTTCTAATCTTTAATAAAAGAATAACTTTTATTAACAAACATTATTTAGCGTTCTAATCTTTCATAAAAGAATAACTTTTATTAACAAACATTATTTAGCGTTCTAATCTTTAATAAAAGGATAACTTTTATTAACAAACATTATTTAGCGTTCTAATCTTTAATAAAAGAATAACTTTTATTAACAAACAATATTTAGTGTTTCTAATCTTTCATAAAAGAATAACTTTTATTAACAAACAATATTTAGTGTTCTAATCTTTAATAAAAGAATAACTTTTATTAACAAACATTATTTAGCGTTCTAATCTTTAATAAAAGAATAACTTTTATTAACAAACAATATTTAGTGTTCTAATCTTTAATAAAAGAATAACTTTTATTAACAAACAATATTTAGTGTTTCTAATCTTTCATAAAAGAATAACTTTTATTAACAAACATTATTTAGCGTTCTAATCTTTAATAAAAGAATAACTTTTCAAAATGCAAGCTTTCAAAATAAATTAATCATTTATTGTTTCATTTATTCTTTTAATGTTCAATTTAATATTACAATAATTTTTTTTTTAAATGTCATTTTTGAAATTTTAAACTTTATGTATTAATTTAATCATTAATACAACATTTATTATTACAATATTATATTTTCAAAATGTATAACTTTTGAATTTCAATTTATATATGTTAATTAAGTATTGATTATTGCATTAACCTCTCACATTAGATATATATTGTTGCGGTTGCTGGATGTGCCGGGCGGGTCCGGGCAGTCTTATACCACAACTCAATCTAACCTCGGGTTAAGCAATACTCATTTTATTATAATAATTATTAAAAATTCCAAACGTTACATTTCAAATTTCAAATCTTAAATCTTCATTCCTTTATTGTATAATAAATATAATTCATGGAAATATCCATTCACGTATAAAAAGCGCAATTTAACTAATCGGTTTAGTGTACATCAAATTATATTAAAACGCATTAAAATTACATTTAATTCTTTAATTGTAAATTCTTTTGAAAACTTTTGAAATTCCCACCTTGGAATGAGACTCACATCAAATACCATTAAATAATGGATTTTAAATCACACATGTATTCAACAATAACATTCATCACATAATAACATTCATATAATGTCCACATCACATTTAAACAACATTTAAGGAATAATTTATTAACTGTGCACTTGGGCGATGTGTGAAAATATCAGCCCAATCAACACATATGAGACAGGTAACTCATATATGGCAGTGTAGCAAATTCCAATTATCATAATGAATTATCATAAATTAGTTAATTACAGAATTTCAATTCAACATTGAATCAATACACAAAAATCAGGCATTCCATAGCAACAATTTACAACCAAACATGCATATCACAGAATTAATTCCCAGACATTCATCACAGACATTTAAAATATTTTTATTTCAGAAAATAAATAATTACTGAAAATAAAAATTGAGTGAGAAAAGAGTTCTCACCGAGATTTGACTTTATCGGGTCCAATTGGGTGGTTTTGGACCCAAATTTGGCCCAAAATTCAACATCCTCAGAATTTAGCGAAATTGGTGTCTATGCATTGCTAAAAATATACCGATCATGGCAAACCCTGTTTTGAGTCATTTCGAGTTCGTTACAAAAAGTTATGATTTACTGAAGTTTGGATAATTTTAAATAATTATTTATATTCATGAAAAATACCTAAAAATTTGACTGTCTTCAAATTGGACGAAATTAGTGTCCACGCGAAGCTCTCGTCACCACGATCGCGGCGAACCTGAAATCGTCGAATTTCGACTTAGTATGCAAAAGTTATGCGCGTTCTAACATTGGATATTAGATTAATTAATTAATCAAATAATCAACATTTTCTCTCTCTTCATTTTCTGGTCAAACCAGTGCTTTTAGAACTTTGACCGGACTTTCCCGCCACACCGTTGACCTGCACCGCCGCCGCCACCCACCATCGGAACCGCCTCGACAAGGCGAAGCTTCGCCGGAAGTGGGCCCCCCCCAGGCCGCCGCCGACGGCCGGAAATCGCTGATTTCCGTTCGTCAGGTTGCGGGCCCCACGACCACATCCTTGCTCCGTTCTACCTGAAATTTTTACAGCACCTTCCTCTCGCGCATACGAACAACTTTCGTGTTGGTGACTTCGTCCAGTTCTTCTCTGATTTGCGGGAAAAAAATCATTTGTGTTTGCTGCTCCGTTTTATCAGTTTTGCCGTTGATCTGAGATTCCGGCGAATCCGTGCGACATTAGACGCTGAATTTTTCGTGGAAGGTAGATAATAAGATGATGATCAATACCCAGAAGGGGTTTGATTTATTTTGCTTTGGTTTGGGAGAAATAAAATTTTCAGTTTGAGGGTTCTTTTTGCAAAGAAGATTTTAGGTGGAGAAGCCATTGAAATTGAAATGAGGAAGAAGGTGGTTATGGTTTGTTTCTCTAGGTTATGGCTGAAATAAGATAATATATAGGCTGGTGTACTTGGGTTTTAAAACCCTTGTTTATTTTCACTTATTGGATAATAGGCCCATGTTCATTTTTTAATTCAATTTCTTGCATTTTTGACCGTTTAAAAATTACTACGCTCACATACTAATTTCGAAATTAATGAAAATTTAAACATAAATAATATTTGACATTACAAACCCAACAAAACTGGTTTCGTTAAATTTCGAGTCCATATGAATATTTGGTGAATTTTTTATTTATTAAAATTGACCGTTTCTAGAAAAAAAATTAATAACTGCCACAACATGACTCCGAAAATTATGAAATTTGGAATTTAACTATATTTAAATATTCCTGATCCATGGAAACTGGTTTCGCCGGATTCGGAGGCTGTTTGCAAAATTTCCTTTTTTGGCGCATATATTTTAATATTAAAAATACATAAAATAATGAAAATTTTCCGAAACTCAAAATATCTCGATGCTTATACTTTTTCTTTATGTAAACGTCATTCTGGACTCAATGGAAGTAGTTTCGAGTCCAAATTCAGTCATATGCAAAAAGTAACGTTTTGGGCCTTTAAATAATATTATATTATTAAACTCTATAGCGTTTTTCTAAAACTTGATTTTTTCATAACTTACAAAATAAAAACTGAAATTTTAATTTCTAAAATTCTTTGGATAAATATTTTCAATACGGTCCCAATGTGTCCAGTTTTATCCAATTCCAATTTAATATTGATTTTATAAGATTTTCCAAAGTTCAAAGTTGAAAACTGAAATTACCGCGCTATTTAAAGTTCAGTATAGAATTATTATAATTTATAATTTGCAACGTCGTATTAAATAGATTTTAATCGTTATTATTTAAAATATATCATTTTAAATATCAAAATCCATTAAAATAACCAAAAACAATATATTCTTTTTGTTCCAAAAATCCGGGTTGTTACAATCTCCCCCACTTAAAATCTTTTCGTCCTCGAAAAGGAATAGAGTTAAAAATTATTTTATAAATCAACTCAACTTCCAATAATTTTAATATGGCTTAAGTTCATCAAATTTTCAACTTATAATAATTTATTAATTTTCCTAAAATTTGGCTAACACCCTAAATTCTAGAAAAATTTCGCCAGAGTCTCCTTTGTACGGAGAGTATTGGAAAAACGCAAACTGCCTCATAGGGCTCTCATCACCCCAAAAAGAAAAAGAAAACATAAGGGGGGAAAAGAAGAAAGAGAATGCAAAGCGGCTAGCCAATCGGCTCATAAAATCAAAACCCACAAAATAAAGTAAATATGTACCTATTTGTCGGGCATACAATTTTATTCCTCAGCTCTAGCCTTGCCATGACCTGTTCAACGCATATGTATATATTTGCATGCAATTTCAATATTTTATTGGTTCAATCGACAAGCAATCAGCACAGCCAGCAATCAATTAGTGGATTAATTTTTCAAATGCATAACTTTCATATATATATATATTCAAAAATCATGTTTTTGATGCCATGTCACACAATAGTTAGGTTTTGGTTCTCATACCAGTCAATGTGGAAATATATAGAAATCCCACTTTCGAAACACGAACATGAACTAATGATGTTGACATGTCAATCACTAGTGTCATCAGGGTCATCTCCGGGCTACTAGAGTGTGATTCTATATCTACCCAGTATATTGAGATTTCAAATACACGTTGATCAGACGCATATGAAAGACCTACTAATACCTGATAGTCCAAAATATAATAATCAATTACGTATAGTAAGTTATAGATTTTCAAAACTAATTTTGGTTTTAAGAAAATGGCACTCTTTAGACTCATCCTAGGATACTGCTGATCCCATCTCTAACGAGTCATTCTTATAGGATATTACTAATCCTATCTCTGATGAATTCTTTTGTTCGGTTCTAATATGTTTTGTTCTCGAGCTTTGTAAAACCAAAGCTCTGATACCAACTGTAACGACCCTCAGTCCGGCCCGGCCTAAACCGAACTAGAATGAAGATTGTTTTGAGAACAGAACACATCAGAACACAAACAAGAGAACATTTCCATTGCTTATTACAACAATTACATCAGAGTACAAGAATATGAGTACATGAATAAATACTTTACAACTTGAAAAATATAAAATCTGAGTTATTACATAATACATTGCAGCGGAAAGATAATAATACAAAATAATACAGCGGGAGACTAATATGCTCTGGACACGGCTTTAAGCTTCAACCCAGAATCCTGTTATAAATGAAAATCTGCAAAAACCAAAACTCCAACTGCCCGTGTGGAAAATAAGGGCACCCAGAGTTTAGGTTAAAACAATAAACTCCAGGTCAGTCATGGGACTGGTATGAGGACTCAAAAACCGTTATTAATATTTTATTTTAAAGTCGGGTAAATCTAGGGACCACGCCGCTAATGCGGAACGGGTTTCCTCCTAAGGATACCAGTGCATAAAACATCGCAATGCTTTTAGAAAAATGAAGCTATTATAAGACTCAGGTCCCATCACACAATGCAAGCGCAAACCGGAGGATAGAGTTTTACCTTATAATAGCCAAACATGCTTGGTACGCTAAAGTTCTCTTTTATACTATATAAGTGCATAGTGTAGAAATCAATTTCGAAAATAAATGTATAAATCATAGACGGCATAGTACCCCATCCTACTATGTCGCCATACTAGGCTATACAACTAAGATCGTTAAAGCTCGTATTGGAAAGTTGGATTTCCATCATGATGGCTCCTGATTCGAAAGATCTATCACGTAGTGCAATACTTCACGGCTTACCGTGATACACATACGCACCTTTGGGATATCAAGTAACCCGCGGCTTACGTCCCAGCGAGAGAAAACACCGCTTACTCTATCCCTCTGGGAATCGAGGGTATATACCCACTTCCCAGCTCATCCCGGTCGACCGAATCCATCCTAATATCGAAAGTATACTAACCTAACCATCAGTTCACCATCATACCGGGGTGTGAGGCTCGCGAAGTCACGTCATACCACAAGGCTCTGCTTTTCAACAAAAGCCTTGATCATTTTTATCTTAGCATGCCACATTGTCCATCATTGTCATATCGTTGATCAATCTACCAATATATATACCCTCTAAGCTCATATGTCTCAGAGAAGGGTGTTGTGCAAGAGAATAAATTCTCTGCCACCAAACAGATATATATATTTAGTAGAGTTCAACAAACACAACAAAAGGAATACAACGTCAGACATACAATCCATTTAAAACTTATGCTCTGGGTCTGAGCGAAAGTCAAATCCGGTAATCTATCCAAGTTCGTTTAGATGATTACAAATTATTCCATCGTCTTGGGTGTACAGCCCAATCAAGATATCAATAATCATCCGCACGACTCGAATATTTCACGGTCTTCAACCGTAGTCTTCGTCTTCTATCTTTAATCGTCGTATGGATTAATCGGAATGGGTTAAACCGGTCTTTCCGAATAATTCGCGCAATTTAATAACATGTGCTATAGGGAACACACAAAAAAAACGCCTCATTCCAAATCAAGAATATTCTTTTGATTAAATGATCTTTTCTCTAGGAAATTTTCCCCTTAATTTTATCAAAGATAAAATTCCTTTAAAACATATAGTTAAATAATCCTTTGGATATCGTTTCAAAAGATTTAATCTTTTCTCAACTACATTAAGCCCTATCCATCTAGTCGGAATTTACGTCTTACCGAATAAATCATTTATTTCATTAGCCCAGTCCCAACCTATTTAACCCATGGAGTAAAACTGGTGGTACTCCATATCTAGACCCAATATGTTACGGTAAATTTAATTACTGTTTATCATTTAAATCTAATTAAAGATTTAACTAACGCATGGAGCAAAACTGGTGGTACTCCATTCTCGATCACTTATTGAATTTAGTAAATTCAATTTCTTTATTCCTCTTTTATTCTGATTAAAGGTTCGTTAAAACTCTATTTGGTATTAACCTTCCATAAATTATTATTTAATGATTTTTCAACTTTAAGAAATTAATCTTATCTTAATTGGGTTAAAGAACAAATGTTGCTTAAAACATTGTTCACGACAAACCCCAAAATCCAATTTCTTTAAATTTCAATTTAATGTATTAAATTGGAAACTTCGCTCTAGAAAATTCCATTAAATCTTTAATTAAAAGATTAATGAATGAAAAATCATAATTTCACTATTGATTTGGGTTTCAAGACCTAATGTCATTTAAAACATTGTTCACAATCAACCCACCCTCAATTTCCAAATAAATTTTCAATTTTGTTTAATAATTGAAAAATCTCTTCTTTAAATCTTTATTAAAAGATTTATTCTTTCTTAAGTAGGATTCAAGAACAGTGTTATTTAAGACACCATTCACGACAAACCCAGCATCTTATTTAATATTAAATATAAAACTTTGAATAAAATATATCGACCTATATTCAATATTAAATTCTAAACCAACATATTTTAGCGTTCCTAACTTTAATAAAAGAATAACTTTTATTAACAAACATTATATAGCGTTCTAATCTTTAATAAAAGGATAACTTTTATTAACAAACATTATTTAGCGTTTCTAATCTTTAATAAAAGAATAACTTTTATTAACAAACATTATTTAGCGTTCTAATCTTTAATAAAAGAATAACTTTTATTAACAAACATTATTTAGCGTTCTAATCTTTAATAAAAGAATAACTTTTATTAACAAACAATATTTAGCGTTTCTAATCTTTAATAAAAGAATAACTTTTATTAACAAACATTATTTAGCGTTCTAATCTTTAATAAAAGGATAACTTTTATTAACAAACATTATTTAGCGTTCTAATCTTTAATAAAAGAATAACTTTTATTAACAAACATTATTTAGCGTTCTAATCTTTAATAAAAGAATAACTTTTATTAACAAACATTATTTAGCGTTCTAATCTTTAATAAAAGAATAACTTTTATTAACAAACAATATTTAGTGTTTCTAATCTTTCATAAAAGAATGACTTTTATTAACAAACATTATTTAGCGTTCTAATCTTTAATAAAAGAATAACTTTTATTAACAAACATTATTTAGCGTTCTAATCTTTAATAAAAGAATAACTTTTATTAACAAACATTATTTAGCGTTCTAATCTTTAATAAAAGAATAACTTTTATTAACAAACAATATTTAGTGTTCTAATCTTTAATAAAAGAATAACTTTTATTAACAAACAATATTTAGTGTTTCTAATCTTTCATAAAAGAATAACTTTTATTAACAAACATTATTTAGCGTTCTAATCTTTAATAAAAGAATAACTTTTATTAACAAACATTATTTAGCGTTCTAATCTTTCATAAAAGAATAACTTTTATTAACAAACATTATTTAGCGTTCTAATCTTTAATAAAAGGATAACTTTTATTAACAAACATTATTTAGCGTTCTAATCTTTAATAAAAGAATAACTTTTATTAACAAACAATATTTAGTGTTTCTAATCTTTCATAAAAGAATAACTTTTATTAACAAACAATATTTAGTGTTCTAATCTTTAATAAAAGAATAACTTTTATTAACAAACATTATTTAGCGTTCTAATCTTTAATAAAAGAATAACTTTTATTAACAAACATTATTTAGCGTTCTAATCTTTAATAAAAGAATAACTTTTATTAACAAACAATATTTAGTGTTCTAATCTTTAATAAAAGAATAACTTTTATTAACAAACAATATTTAGTGTTTCTAATCTTTCATAAAAGAATAACTTTTATTAACAAACATTATTTAGCGTTCTAATCTTTAATAAAAGAATAACTTTTCAAAATGCAAGCTTTCAAAATAAATTAATCATTTATTGTTTCATTTATTCTTTTAATGTTCAATTTAATATTACAATAATTTTTTTTTAAATGTCATTTTTGAAATTTTAAACTTTATGTATTAATTTAATCATTAATACAACATTTATTATTACAATATTATATTTTCAAAATGTATAACTTTTGAATTTCAATTTATATATGTTAATTAAGTATTGATTATTGCATTAACCTCTCACATTAGATATATATTGTTGCGGTTGCTGGATGTGCCGGGCGGGTCCGGGCAGTCTTATACCACAACTCAATCTAACCTCGGGTTAAGCAATACTCATTTTATTATAATAATTATTAAAAATTCCAAACGTTACATTTCAAATTTCAAATCTTAAATCTTCATTCCTTTATTGTATAATAAATATAATTCATGGAAATATCCATTCATGTATAAAAAGCGCAATTTAACTAATCGGTTTAGTGTACATCAAATTATATTAAAACGCATTAAAATTACATTTAATTCTTTAATTGTAAATTCTTTTGAAAACTTTTGAAATTCCCACCTTGGAATGAGACTCACATCAAATACCATTAAATAATGGATTTTAAATCACACATGTATTCAACAATAACATTCATCACATAATAACATTCATATAATGTCCACATCACATTTAAACAACATTTAAGGAATAATTTATTAACTGTGCACTTGGGCGATGTGTGAAAATATCAGCCCAATCAACACATATGAGACAGGTAACTCATATATGGCAGTGTAGCAAATTCCAATTATCATAATGAATTATCATAAATTAGTTAATTACAGAATTTCAATTCAACATTGAATCAATACACAAAAATCAGGCATTCCATAGCAACAATTTACAACCAAACATGCATATCACAGAATTAATTCCCAGACATTCATCACAGACATTTAAAATATTTTTATTTCAGAAAATAAATAATTACTGAAAATAAAAATTGAGTGAGAAAAGAGTTCTCACCGAGATTTGACTTTATCGGGTCCAATTGGGTGGTTTTGGACCCAAATTTGGCCCAAAATTCAACATCCTCAGAATTTAGCGAAATTGGTGTCTATGCATTGCTAAAAATATACCGATCATGGCAAACCCTGTTTTGAGTCATTTCGAGTTCGTTACAAAAAGTTATGATTTACTGAAGTTTGGATAATTTTAAATAATTATTTATATTCATGAAAAATACCTAAAAATTTGACTGTCTTCAAATTGGACGAAATTAGTGTCCACGCGAAGCTCTCGTCACCACGATCGCGGCGAACCTGAAATCGTCGAATTTCGACTTAGTATGCAAAAGTTATGCGCGTTCTAACATTGGATATTAGATTAATTAATTAATCAAATAATCAACCTTTTCTCTCTCTTCATTTTCTGGTCAAACCAGTGCTTTTAGAACTTTGACCGGACTTTCCCGCCACACCGTTGACCTGCACCGCCGCCGCCACCCACCATCGGAACCGCCTCGACGAGGCGAAGCTTCGCCGGAAGTGGCCCCCCCCAGGCCGCCGCCGACGGCCGGAAATCGCTGATTTCCGTTCGTCAGGTTGCGGGCCCCACAGGCCACATCCTTGCTCCGTTCTACCTGAAATTTTTACAGCACCTTCCTCTCGCGCATACGAACAACTTTCGTGTTGGTGACTTCGTCCAGTTCTTCTCTGATTTGCGGGAAAAAAATCATTTGTGTTTGCTGCTCCGTTTTATCAGTTTTGCCGTTGATCTGAGATTCCGGCGAATCCGTGCGACATTAGACGCTGAATTTTTCGTGGAAGGTAGATAATAAGATGATGATCAATACCCAGAAGGGGTTTGATTTATTTTGCTTTGGTTTGGGAGAAATAAAATTTTCAGTTTGAGGGTTCTTTTTGCAAAGAAGATTTTAGGTGGAGAAGCCATTGAAATTGAAATGAGGAAGAAGGTGGTTATGGTTTGTTTCTCTAGGTTATGGCTGAAATAAGATAATATATAGGCTGGTGTACTTGGGTTTTAAAACCCTTGTTTATTTTCACTTATTGGATAATGCATTTTTGACCGTTTAAAAATTACTACGCTCACATACTAATTTCGAAATTAATGAAAATTTAAACATAAATAATATTTGACATTACAAACCCAACAAAACTGGTTTCGTTAAATTTCGAGTCCATATGAATATTTGGTGAATTTTTTATTTATTAAAATTGACCGTTTCTAGAAAAAAAATTAATAACTGCCACAAAATGACTCCAAAAATTATGAAATTTGGAATTTAACTATATTTAAATATTCCTGATCCATGGAAACTGGTTTCGCCGGATTCGGAGGCTGTTTGCAAAATTTCCATTTTTGGCGCATATATTTTAATATAAAAAATACATAGAATAATGAAAATTTTCCGAAACTCAAAATATCTCGATGCTTATACTTTTTCTTTATGTAAACGTCATTCTGGACTCAATGGAAGTAGTTTCGAGTCCAAATTCAGTCATATGCAAAAAGTAACGTTTTGGGCCTTTAAATAATATTATATTATTAAACTCTATAGCGTTTTTCTAAAACTTGATTTTTTCATAACTTACAAAATAAAAACTGAAATTTTAATTTCTAAAATTCTTTGGATAAATATTTTCAATACGGTCCCAATGTGTCCAGTTTTATCCAATTCCAATTTAATATTGATTTTATAAGATTTTCCAAAGTTCAAAGTTGAAAACTGAAATTACCGCGCTATTTAAAGTTCAGTATAGAATTATTATAATTTATAATTTGCAACGTCGTATTAAATAGATTTTAATCGTTATTATTTAAAATATATCATTTTAAATATCAAAATCCATTAAAATAACCAAGAACAATATATTCTTTTTGTTCCAAAAATCCGGGTTGTTACAGCAGCGATGTATTAGACTTATTTGGATAATAAGTGACTTGGGGAAGGGTTGTATAAAAAGATTACATTTAATTAGAAATGTTAATTACAACCTAGTGATATAACACGAGATTATATTGGGATTATTAACGAACATAAATATGTTAAGTTAAAAATATGTGATTAATAAGCTAAGGGATCCATTCTGGTGTGAGATATAAGGGCTCATAGAAATCCTAGTTATAACTTAGGGACCAAGTCTAGGGGTGACTTGTGTTAAATTCTTGCTTGTGTGGAAACTGTATCAATCAGTATCCCTGTTATTATCACTGGAGTCTCGCACTAGGTAGAGGCTGGAGCACGCTTTACTGATCTGGATAGTAAGAGGTTCAAAACAAGGTGGGTACGGGCAGGTTTCAGCGGAACTATGAGTGTGCATTGTTCCGAACAGGGAAGATAAGTCAATGTAATATGATAACCCTGAATTCCATAGTTTGCGCAGGTTATTCATATCCTGTAAAAGAAGCCGATCAATGGGTAAAAATTAGGTAAAGCCTGATTATGATATTATGATAGTTAATGCAGAAATTCTTGGGATATGAATGAGAAATATATCTTGTTTCATGTTTTCTACTTTACTATATTTTCATGTCCATTGCTATTCATCTATCTAAATACTTCTTTATCTTATGCTCATGTAAAAATTAGTTTTATGGTTTTATACTTGTACTTTGATGTTTTTCTTTCCACGAGACAATTTGTTTTATAATGATGATTCCATGTTGTTTTGAATTGTAATGTTGTGACTAATTTAACAATAAATGTTTTTAGAAGTTTCTGATGTGTTTTACATTGTCTTGTGAATTTTATTCTTTATGTTGTTACTTTATGCTTATTGCGCTTGACAAAACTTAATGCATCCTCATATGGGTGACATTAAGGGGTGTGGGGTGTCACATTGTGCCTCGAACCCGTCACACCATTCGCATTCGCTCTATAGCAGCGGTCGAGCAAATTGTAAGATCTACTCGTCACACGCTATATCTTGTTTGATGGGTTTTCTTTTTTTCTAGGATTTTTTGGCTTTCATTCCCTTCTCTCTTCGTTTCCATCATCGTTTTTTGGGATATCGAACTTTTTTCTGGAACATTCGAGGCATCGATAACGTTGATACATTAGCGTGCCTTAAGCGTATAGTCAAGAAACACTCTATTCGGTTGGTAGCACTCCAAGAGCCGTTAGTGGGTTCAGAAGTGATTACCAACACTATGCTCTCTTTAGGTTTTGGGGATGGGATGCCCAACATATCCATGAAGATTTGGATACTGTGGGCAAAAGATGTTTTCGTTCGTCATCTCACTACACCAGAAAATGCCTTTCGTAGCATTGCAAAAATGCTACAATAACTTGTAGTAGCGTTTCGATAAACGCTACTATACGACATGCAACTAAAAGTCCAAAAGTTTTTGTTGCGTTTTAGTAAACGCAACCAAAAATGAAAATATTGTAGCGATTTAGAAACCCTACAAAAAAAAATTTTGGTAGCGTCTTAAAAATGCAACTAAAGTGATACTTGCATCATTTTTCAATTTTTTTGTAGCGGTTTTCCAGTCCTACTATATGTTTTTTGTAGAATTTGATTTCAACTACAATATCTTTTGTAAATTACATTTGTAGCACTTTTTCAACACTACTAATACCTACTGATGTACACCACATTTTAATTACACGGTTATTTTCAGTTAATGTCTTGTAACGTTTATATCAATCGCTTGTATATAATAGAAATATTAAAATAAATAATCATATGAGTATCATTTTCAAACTAAAATCAATAATCGCCATGCTTAAATACTTAAAAAAACATATTACTCGCACTATCAAATATAACACCCATAATCATTTCAATAGTAGTATTTCGACAAAATAAGTGAATCCATATACCACAGCTGCTTACAAATAAGTCTACACGGCTAGTACAAATAAAATAATAGTTGTAGTCTTGTTCATAACACAATTATCATTGGTTCTTTGATGCGATTGTTCTTCACTTCGGAAATCTAATTACCTGTATATAAGTATAACGATTAACGGTAAGATTTACATATAAGTATAACGATCAACAGATAGAATTAAATAAATGTGCAATGGAATGTAAGATGTGCTAACAGCCCTTACATTACATAAATGTGCAATGGAATGTAAGGGGTGCTAACTAGCCCTGAAAGATGGTTAGACAATTGTAATGTTATCAAAGGGAATAAATGCTCTATAATTCCATTGCTGGAGACCAAAATCAAAAAAGAAAACTTTCTTATTTCAAGAGATATTGGGATAATAACAGGATATCAAAAAGCAAACTGAATTTTGTCATAAGTGCTGAATTCCAACCCATTATAACAAGCAATTTTGGGAAGGATTTCAAGTATCAGTTTGCGATCATCATATAACCATGTTATTTAGTAACAAAGGAGGAGCAGAGTTTGTCATATCATTTATTTAATCAGAAAAGCATGAAACTCAAAGAAAGAATTTATGGGCTGATTTAATCAAAAACTCTTTGTTGATCAATATTTCTTGGCTTATCACAAGTGATTTCAATTGTATGAGACTTTCTAAAAAAATCAAGAGGAAAAACTCTGCCTACTAGCAAAACTGAGGAACTTAATTCCCTTTTAATATGATATGGTTTGAGGGAGCATTAAGTTAGTGGCCTCAGATATTCTTGGAGATCAGGTCTGACAAAAATAATGGATGTAAATTAGATTGAATTCTTATCAACCAAGAACGGTTGGCCAAATTTCCTCAAATCTACTGCAAAGGAAATCAACTCTCTAGTCAATGACCATACTCCTTTAGTTATGAATCTGAGTGTTAATAGCGAGCTCTCAGGGGAAAGGCCCTTCAAGTACTGTATTGCATGGAGCCTATATGATGATTATAGTATCACTGTTGAAAATTCTTTATTTGTTCCTAATCTTGGTAATCATCTATACAATCTCCTAATGTCTCAAAAGCACGTTTAACAATCAATTTGATGATAAGTGATTACTTAGACAAACTCAACTATACAATCATTTTATGGTTAGTGATTTCTTAGACAAACTCAACCATAAATGAATTAAAATACAGTATTTTTTAAAATTTTACTTAATACCAATCATTTCCAAAATTGAGTTAGCATAAATATGTAAATAAATTCATTTCCTTCTCTAAATTGTGAAATTTATAAATTCTTACTCTAAGCATAAATGAAAATTGTATTTCTTTCAAAAACACATCTAAGATTCCTATAATTTATAGCTAAATTCATTTTCTCCCCCAAATTCCTAATAGAAAATTAATTATATAATTCATTAAAAAAACATTCTCAACAATAATGTAGTAATAATAGCTATCCAAATCTTACTTGCGAGCTTTTGTTCCTGTTTTAGCCTGCATGATCCAGTAGCCTAACCATCTTGCATCCAAAAATGGTAATATAATATATCTGGAAATAAAAAATGATAGATCAAAATCACTAAATAATATAAAGGACATAAGCACACATGCGTAGTTTCCAATAACAACATCCACTTAAACATGTACATACTGGCCCAAACAAAAATTATGCCAAAAACACTAAAGCAGACATTATCCTCAACTAGTATAGGACGAACTAATTACTTTCGATCACCTAAACTTTTGAGCTATAATATTGACTAGTGCTGATATATGGAATTAGTTTTGTGACAGATTTTGAGCTATAAAATTATTAGCAATTTGGATGATGGGCTATTTGTTGTGTAACTTTAGAAAAAAAAATGTTGCATGTTTTCCAAATTCATTTTTATCTTCACAAATGTTATCTTTCACCTTAATTTCTACACCCATACAAACCTCACCTTCTTCCAATGGACATCTTTGCATGGAAGTACACTGAGGATTCATTGCCATTACTTGATCACTCACACATTTCATTTTTGTGATACTTCTAATATTCTCGCTTCAGAGCCTTGTATGATTCGATTTTCATTTTTAAAAACACCGCCAGGTCTGTAGTCATTGCAAATATACCTATCAATATTAGTTCCAATATGCAAGATCATGCACCAAACTATCAACTAGAAAATCACCATTCAGATGCAAAAAATATTTTTTGGAAAGCAACGAATAAGGTTAAAAAGGAACTAAACAACGGATTAATCAAAAGAGGCCAGTGATGAAAAAAAAACTAATGTAAAAAAGATTACCTGATAGCCACTAGTCAAGCCATCAATGCTCCAACCACATGTTCCATACTCTTTTTTATGCCCAGATCATAGCATCATTCAACCATGCCACGCTGAGCTTTCCCCCTTGACTTTCCACCATGTTGATCCCCTTTTCTCTACAATGTATACTAAATAAGCACGTGCACACCAATCCTCAAAAATTAATCGACCAACAAACCAACCTTTCCTACTAAGCTGATCAAACAACAACAAATCAGTCCAGTTTATCTCCCTAACATAAGATGATATATAATTTGCTAGTGCACATTTCAAGCTATTCGACTCTTAAAACTCCAGATCTGTCATCTCCCTCCAAGAACAAGAAACCTCTTACTTCCCCAAGCGAAACCAGATTTGTCATCTCCTCTGACACAAAATATAGTCCTCGCCATCCTCCCTTAACCAAGTCTGAACATCTCCAAAGCTCAATCCATTTAGCCATCTCATGATTTCAAAGCAAGACACTAGAAATAGAAGATATAAATCTCCTTTTAAGATGTCGATCAACAAAATATATCTAAGAATGATTAGAAGCCGATCACGAGATTTAGAGAAGGGGTATCAATATCCGAAAGATGGTGTAAAACTAATAAAAATTTCAGCTCCTTTTCGTTACTTCATGGATAATGATTATGCAATATAAATGAATTTACTTCCAATTTACTTTACATATGCCCAACAGACATATCTAATGTACTGCTTCGATATTTAATGAAATAAGAGTGTATTGGTTATCAGTATACAACCCATAACTTCAGATAAAAATGAAAAATATATAACAGTCTCCATAACAAAAGGAGTACATAGAATACGTTTAACAAAGAAATTTTAAGGGATATAGAAAAATAGTATGTGAGAGAAAGATCTGTGACGGCTTCGGAAGAAATGAAATAAATATATGTGAATAGTACATGATAACAATGGAGTTTATCTATTTTGTGTAACATGCATACAAAGTTGAGCATTAATCTAATTATGAAGAGCAAAAACAGAAGGGAACGGTAACAAGTTATGCATGCACTGTGATAGATGGTAAAAGGTTGGCAGTTCAAATCAAACATTATTTGTGCTGATCTAGCAAGACAGTAATTGAGAATAGCGATGGTTGGAATAGTCACTCAGAGTAGCGATGGTTGAAATAGTATCAAAGTGAGTTGGTTTGAACTAAATTCGAGCAACTTTCAATTTTTTAATTTATTTGTTTTTGTAAATTGTTAACATATTAGTTGTTAAAAAACATATAATTAAATGTAAAATTATGATTCAATTAAATTAAAAATGATAATTTAAATGTACCATTTGAATGCTTTGCTCGTGGCCGAAATGTGCTTATCGTTCTCTCAATTTTCCCACACAAATGTTTTATTCAGATTTTCTGTTCTCGTGCTGCAACCGCCAAACCGCATACTTAGGGGTATGTTGACTTTGAATTTTATTATTTCATTATGTGAGAAGATGCCTGGATTCTAGACTTATGGCGATGAGAAGGGCGTCAATAACATGTCAATACTACGATGGAAAACCAAGCAATCATAAGGTTACTCCTTCCACCGCCACGCAAGATCACCTCATAAACTACAAACCCAAATATTCTCCATGCTTGACAAGATAGGAATGTAAGAGGTGGCAGTGACATCCAAAAGAAAAATGAAATCAAAAGAGTTGTCCTTCAATACAAGCTCCAATCAATTGCAGTTTTGGAAAACAAATAAAGCCTTCAAACTATAAACCAAATATGTAAATGCATTCAGCTCACATTGAATTCCTTGCATAACCCTCACCAGACACCTTTTTGCATAATTTTTGTCTTGTAAAATCCTGATATTTACCATGCCACGGTATTAATTGTTATCGACCAAATGTGCCATACCTAAATTGGGTAAGGATTGATTTTATGATAATTACATATAAAACACAACCACTAAGTAATTCAGAAACTAACTGACCCTATTAGTTCTTCAAACTATCATGATTTCCAACCTGCACGACTTTAAAATAGTCATTTTAGACCACATAAGTACTGGTTTAAGAAAATAACACATCTTTTTCTGAACTTATTCAAGATTTGTATGACATAAATATATGTTTTCGAAGTGTAATTCATAAGTTAAGCAACTTGGGAGTATAGAGTAGTATATTTGATATTAATAAAATCTGTCATGCTAAAAAAATAAAAAAATAAAAAAATGAGATTGCCAAAGAAAAGAACACGCACCTGTAGCTGAGATTTGTCATCTTCTAGCTTTTCAATTTTTGACTGTACCCGCTTTCTTTTTATCATAGTAAATTTTCTCTAAAATCAACAATGTCATATTACATATTAAATGTATATTCTGTCTGGTTACATCCACTAAAATGAAATCCTTACAAAACAAAGGCATAAACCTAGAGTACTAATGCAGTTAATAAAATGAACACTCGAAAAACGATGATTAGTGATTAAAACTAACCTTTGGATCGTAATTCGAATAACCAATGTCAACAAGGCATAGGCCATCTGAAGGAGCTGGGGGAGCTGTAGCACGTCTACATGAAGCATCAATTAGTTTTATTAAACCATCAGCACCAGCTGCTTCCTCTCTAATTGCTGTCGCAACAAGCACCCTAATTATCTTACGCAAGAAACGGCTTGCCACTAGTTCCATGCACATCACTCTTATGTCGGTCCCTTCCTCATATACCTGGTTTGCACAAGGCAGAATGGATTCTACAGCACGATAATGGAACATAAGACATTCAGTTGGTGGTCCACTACTTCGTGAGGCTTTTGTGTCCTGTATCTCAAATTTCTAGCACCGACCTGCTTTAAATACAGTAAAGTAGGAATCGTTAGTGCATGTAACTTTATTTTACATACCCAAATAAAACAAGTGCAGTGAAATAATAGTAAAAGAAAAAATAACATGAACTGATAGATTTATTACATGTGATCAAACAGGGAATTGCTCAAATAAAAAACCATAATGACTTTGCTCACAAATTGTCTTCACTCTGAAGCAATTATTAGGATCTATACCATATCTATATATAGTGCCTTTAACTAAAGATCCAAGGTAATTAAGGCATTTTATTTACCAAAATAATATAATCCGATGTCCTTATGCATCTATTCACAATTAGCATTTTCATATAACATTAAGGTAAGATTACAAGTTTTATAAACATCAACTAAAAGGATGAACTAAAAGGATGAATAGGCTAACTTACGCCAACGTATGAAATAGTAATGATCAAACATTCATATTATAAGTAATAATATGGATAATGAGCTCGCTAAAATAGCTCGATATGACAGAACTTGAAGTGTAACTTAATCCCTATTCTGTTGATCACTTCATCCCACATAAATCCTTATTGTAATCCACCATTTGCATCCTTACCACATCCACCATTTGGAAAGCACCACTCAATCAAAGTACATGATGACTGAAATGCAAATTGTTTAATATATGTTGACTGAGATTTAACACAGTCAGAACTGACCATGGAGTTGCTGCAATGTACATTGTTTTCAGTTTCCTATACTTCAAAATTTATTACGTTGCATCTTGGGTGACCACAGAGTTTGCCCCCGGTAAGATGCAGAAGGTAACAAAAACTTCCCATTTAATTTCCTTAAAGATTACAAACCCATTTTCATCAAAATTGTTAGCAAATTTTCTTTTCTTATAGTTAATACCTTATCTCAAATGAAATGCACATATTCACATTCAAAACAAAAAGGAGAAAATAAAGACTTTGATGTTTCAGCAATCTTGTTGCATATAATACAAGAGCACTCATGTATTATGCCTCTGTTATAAAGATTGACCTTTATACGCATAGCATGTCAAAGCATTTTCCAAAGTAACTATTGTTTTGTTTTGGTATATGTACCATATTCTACAATTCCAAAGGAAGCAACTAGTTAAATAATTTGTGGTTATCAACTTGTAAACGCACTTTATAAATTGATGTTTCCCACCATAAATAAAATTGTCAACATTTGAATTTCTGAAACTATATGATTGGGCATAATTCCAAATATTTCCAATAACTAGACCACTTAAATGATGAGTTTACTATAGGAATATGCTGACATGAGGAATTTGACAAGATCCATTGTTAAAACATGCATTATAGTTTAACTCCTCTATCATTGTTTATCCCCGGTAAACTGGCATTACCAGTTTGTTAATCTCTGATTCTATGACTTTTAAAACTGTATTATTTTCAACATTAAAGTTCAAACTCAAAGCACTGTGCTTAACAATCAACATAGGAAATTAGATGTCAAAAAGTTACCTGTTTATATCTCTCGCTCATTTACTGATCAAATCATCAGCACGTTTCATTTCATTTACTCTGATCACATCATATCCCTCTTCGTTTTGATACTCATTCAATCGTGCCATCCTTCAAAGGCTTTAAATCAGAAACTCAAAGAATCAATCTTAACAAAATTACGTCAGTCCTAACATATAATCAAGTATGTTTAAAATTATTTTACATGGTCAGGATTAAGAATTAAATTAAGGAACATTGGGAGTCAAAGATTAAATGACCTGACCTGCTTCCTAGTCTAGTGATCGAACAGCCGACTCACGATTCCTGATCATCCTCTTCTGCCTCCTTTCAGCAGTCTTATCCTCATCAACCTTCCTTATTCCTCTTTTCCTACCCTGATTTGTATTCATAACTATTGTTCATATTGTCCAGTGCGTTGCTGCTACCGCCGTGGGTACTGTTTGTTCTTTTGCAATGCCAAAATTACCATTTTTGTAGAATCTACACCGTTGTCATCCTCATCCAGAAGCATTCGCTAGAATAATCTTCCACAGTAATTTCTCCAAGCTTTCTATTCATACTTCTTCCTTGGATGCTCTTCTCTTCCTGTATAACCGTCCATACTTCATCAACTATTTTTTTGCTCAATGCCGGATTCATTCCAATGTTTACCTTGCTGGTTAAGATTGAATCTTGTCGTTGAATTATCGGTACCAAGCACTATGTTCTTAAAAAATCATTGAGGTATGTAATGTGCTACTAGATGGTTCTCAACTTCATCTGGTGTGAGGCTGTAAAGTGACCCCTGCCTGCTTATGATTTCTCCACATTTTCCATTGTTTGAGTGCCCATTCACAATATTGAATAAAACTAATTAGATGTTGGTTTCTTCAAGCTATATGATTCCAAACCTAGATATGGAAGAAATGAAATTGACTTATTTACAGTAGAAGTAAATCTTAGAACCCAACAAATAACTGGATGTTTAATCTGATTTGGCACCTCAGTGTGTTTAAAATAAAACTGATCACTTAGCTAAAAGAGATGGAAGCAGGCAGATACAGCAAAAGCAAACAAATATGACTACAGGACAAGAGGGTTCAAAAAATATAAGTTCACAGAATATTAGATTAAAATGTTTTTAATAAAATAAGAGGGAGAGAAACTCAGACTATTCAGTAACATTATCCGATGAGTCATGAGGGTACTTACTGTTAGTAAAACAACACATCACATTTCATGGTTAATCAACTAAGTTTGAAGCAACCGTGCCTTTGGGAAAGAATAAATTTAAAAAGTACAAATATCACAGTTGTTGCATTGCATGGAGCTCAGCTTATGTAAAGGCCCGCAAATCCGTGCTATCTGAGTTGACTAAAACACCACACGTCCGACCCAAATTGCACAGAAATACGAATCATTTTTAGAAAGAAGTTAGAGGATGAGAAATAGAAAGAAAGAAATATTAGAATAGAAGAAAAACGAAGATCACAAACTCACAGCGGAACGAATAAAATATATTATATAACATAACTTTTGAAATACAAATCAGTAACTTTATATACATACCATCATCAGAGCACAACAGTCATTTCTGGAACAGTTATAAACACCTGTTTCCAGATACAACATAGAACACAGCGGAAATACGATAATCTACAGCTAACTGGTGAAGCCTCCTGCTTCCAGCTCCTCCAATTGAATCTGTGAAATCCCGACTACTTGACTGCCCGTACAAATTTGGGCACCCAAGAGTTTAGGGAAAACAAAACAAAATAAACTCTGGGTCAGTCATGGGACTGGTGTGAGTAAACTCCAACCACTTGTTTAACTTTAAAAATCTTTTCAAAAGAAAAGATAATAGTAAGACCAGCCCACACATAAACATGGACGGTTTTTACCTTACTATAACCCAAAACACTTTGATACGAAAATCCAGTGATATTATAATAATGTCTACATCAAGTAAATAACCAAATAGCAGAACGCTTGCATCTCACGCTCCACATATATAGTATAAAATCAAAAACCGCATGGCGCTTATTGGAGATTGGATTTCCAACATGACAAGGTATGGAACCACCTTCCGCTAGTGTATCTCTAGAGAGGAATACACTGGGTTCAACAAGAACATCTTGTAACCCGGCCCACACATGACCGACCACTCATTTCGCTTAAGTGTATCGAATGTATATCACCAACGGTTGGGATCAGCAACCGTCTCCCGACTGGGACAGCATCGAATAGAATAAGAAATTAAATGAACCTCTAGATAGGTGATTATACATCCTAATGGGTGCGACCCACATAGCCATGCTGCCTGCCCGATTTTTGTTCTTTCCCGGTTGTTGAGGCCTGAGGCTACGAATACTTACCATTCATTGATAGCACAATCACTTTGAATGCCACATTGTCAGATCCGTTAATCACTAGTTGAGTTTGCACAAATATTCTGGATGTTATGCTAAGGGAATAAATCCGTTGCAACCATATATATTTATACAGACCAGCCCATTTGATCATTGGAAATACTTTGTCAGACATTCGTCCATTTACGTTCGTTCTGGGATTGAACGAAACCGAAGGCACTATTTCTATTTAATAGAAAGAGTCCTTGCACTTTACTCCGTCTTCAATTTATTCAGCATACTTGGTTCGCAACGCTACTGCCGATACGGAGTGGTTCTTCGGATAATAATCCAACCGGTCTCTCCATATTGACAACGATGATCAAAAACTTCGATAGTCTATGATTTAACTATCGAATAAAAACAAGTGTTCATCCAACATATCAAACAAATCACTGGGCTCTTTAATTAATATTTCATTAATTAAATCTCTTCTATATTCTCTTATCAATATTTGTTAACCAAATATTTTCAATAATCATCTCGGCTTCTTACGCTATTTGGAAAACATTTCCATATATCGCCTTCTCTTATTTCCTATACTTAGGAAATATATTTTATTTGAAATTGAAAACAATTTCAATCACTTATCTCTTTCTCGACTACTTTAACTATCCTCAGGAAATATTTACTTTTATATTTCCAAAATAACATTACTTTGGTTAAAACGAATGCGGTATAAAACATCGTACGACAACCCAAAATATTCTATTCAACTAACTATTATCCAACACTTCTCTTCGAGATGGGATCTTGCTATTTCTCCATTTAAAATGAAATCAATCAAGTTGGGGTAAAATTACCTCTCAGACCTTGACTGAAAAACATCCTCAACTTCAAAACGGAAAAACCACTAACCTCGAATAAACACACTATAAAACCCAATTATTCATTCTAAAACACGTGTATGGTTTGCTTTCTATTTCTAATTTATAGATTTCCCTTTTTGTTTACAATATTCTATTTTTGATTTCGTTTCCTTATCGAATTCTATATATATCGATATGTAGATTTCTAATTGTCAAATTTCTTAAAAATATTCTAACTCCTTAAATTCTCGGAAAAATTCGCCATAACTTCCCCTGTATCGGGAGCATCGGGAAATTTCAAATAGCTTCCCGGTACCTTCTCATTTCAAAAAGAAAAAGAAAAAGCCAAGCGGCTTGCCGATACGGCACATAAAATCTCATATATGAATTAAACATGTACCTTTTTGTCGAGCACATAAATTTAAATCTTCATATACTTCATATCAAACCTGCTTACACATGTTCACCTGTTTTCAATTCAATTCAATACCATCTAATCGTTTGAATTCAGTTCGCCCATTTATTCTTTAATTAGTCATTTTGCCTATTTCACTTCTTTGTTGAACATAACATGTTCAAACAAAATATTTAACTCGTTCATAACCAAATTGAATTTCAATTTCAATTCTAGTTCTCTTTTCTATTTCGAATATAAATTTCAAATCGAATTTTCTTATTTAAAGCTCAATATCAATCCAACATCTCATTTACTAATTACTATTCGAATTAGTTAATTCTATTCAATAATCAAAAATCTGATTTCTGTTTCAAAAATCAATTCATTACTCCACCTGAGTTCACATATATTTTATAACTCAAATCTGAAATTTTCTAAATAGAAATTCGGATTTTATTCGCTTAAAATCCTTTTATAAAATGAAATAAACCGTTATGGTTTTTAAATAGTTCTGGCGCTGTTTTTCTAAAAATTTGATTTTGACATAACTCAAAATCTATACGACGAAATTCATATTTTTCTCTTTCATTAGAAAACTATTATCAAACCGGTCCTGACGTTTCTTGTTTCAAAGAGATCCGACTCCAATTGAGTCCTGTATACTCGATTGAAGTTCGAATCGCTATTTTACGAACTGCAGCGCTGCGGCGAGTTCGTTTTAATTATATTTATATATATAAACCTTTAAACTTCTTTAAAATGAATTCAACTCCATTTTAACTCTATTTGAATTTCTTGATTCAAATTCCAATCTCACTTTTATTTGAATTCTATATTCAAATTCCAATTCCTTTTCTATTTGATATTCAAATTCAATACTTGAATTTCTATTTGAATTCCCTATATTCAAATTCTATGTTTGAATTCATTTGAATTCTCTTATTCAAACTCTATATTTAAATTCCATTTGAACTTCTATATTCCAATTTCTATATTTAAATTCTATTGAAATTCAAATATTCAAACTCCTTTTTAAATTCTATATTCAAAATTCCATAGTTTAAAACCCATTTGAATTTCATATTCAAATCCATAGATTAAATCCTATTTGAATTCAATTTGAATCTCTTATATTCAAATTTCATTTTCCATTTCCATTTGAATTCTAATATTCAAATTCATTTCCAACACCATTTGAATTCTGATATTCAAACCCATTTTTAACACCATTTGAATTCTAATATTCTCTTGAATTCACATACCATATTTTATTTCCTTGATTTCAAATACCACATTTTAATCTCCTTGAATTCAAATACCAGATTAATTTTCTATAATCAACTCCCTTTTGAATTGTTATATTTGAAATTCATACTTGAATTTAAATAATCAAACTCCATTTTGAATTTCTATTTTAAATTCAAATATCCAAAACTCCATTCTAATACTATTTGAATTTCAAATACCACCTTTTAATTCTCTTTGAATTCCTTTTATTCAAATCCTTTTTGGATTCTATTTGAATCCTATATTTAAACTCCATTTGAGTTTTATTTAAATTCTTATATTTGAATCCTCTTTATTTAAAACCCATTATTTAAATCCCATTTGAATTTCTTCACTCAAATCCATTTGAATTCCCTTGAATTCAAATTCCATTTCAAAACCATTTGGATTTCCTATTTTGAAATCCTATTTTGAAATTCTATTTCCAATTCTACTTTGAAAAACCTATTTTCAAAGTTTATTTCAAATTCTATTTTAAAATTCTACATTCAAATCTCTATTTGAATTTCTTTATTCAAATTTTATATCAAAGTCTCTATTTGAATTTTCTTTATTTGAATTCCTTTGAATTCAAATTTTATTTTAATTCCTTTGAATTCAAATATTCAAATTTCATTCTAATTTCTCATATTCAAATTCTATTCGTATTATTTAATTTATAAACAACATTTATAACTTCCCTTAAATTTTCACATTATAAACTTATAAATAAAGTTTATAAATCCAATTCAAATCCCGTATTTTAATTTATAACCCAAGTTTATAAATTCACTTGTTTTATATATTTAAAACAGTTAATATTTTCTATACTTCATTAAAAATTCAAATTCTATTTATAAAAATAGAATTCCATTTTCAAATCCCTATTATCCTTTTCTGATATTTTTATAAATCAATATTCGAGCCCCAGTGATATTTAAACACCCCAAAACAATCAGTTATCAATCACGGGATTTTTAACACATCATATATGAGAATATATATGAAACCGACAAACAAACAGATAATATATTTTTGAGGAATCCAGTTGGATTCCTCCAACCTGTTTACCTGCATCCACAGATGTTAGCACATAAATAATACCCATTCTGCTTCGTGGCAGAATATCGTGGTATAGAAGGTCATCCACTAATCATAGCGTGGGACGTATAGGGTAATCATCCGCTATGAAACTGCGGGCATCCGCTAATGAGACTGCGGGAATCCAACCAATCAATCAACCAATATATATATATAATAGCCTAAATAACTTATATATATAAAACAAGCAGAAAAATCCAAACAAGCAACAACAATTATTTTTACAAAGTAAAAATAATTATTAATAAAAGGTGAGTGAGATTTACTCACCAGGATTTCCTTTGCTGAATGCCTCGTGGAAATTCAAATCTTACGGCTTCGAATCGCCTCGAATGAGTTTTATCGTGCTCCTATGAATATTTATTTAACGATCAACATTTCAATTAATGTATAAATAAATGTCTTATATATATATATATATCCATTTTCTCATTTAATTAAATCATCAAATTGTTTTAATTAAATATCCAACTTCTTTTATTTATTTTGAGTTTGAAATCTGAATCAAACTAATATGGTTTAAATAAAAGAAACAAACTAACTAATTTATTTTCTATAAACTAATTATATAAATTTATTTGCTCTTTATATAACTAATCCCTCATAATAAATTCCTAACTGCCTTAATTATTTTTCAAATAAATAAAAACTAAATCTAAAAAAGAAAAATACCTTAATCCTGTTAAATTCTTTCTTCTTCCTCAATACATCCCTGCCGAACAGAGACTCCCATCCCAAGAACTAGAACCGCGAGCTACACTACATCGATGAACTCCAGGGAGCAAATCGCGATCCCCAGAATACACAGACCCCCACCTCCACGCTGCTCCACCGAACACTGCTCCTCCTGATCCCACGAGTTTGCCAACATCGCACCTTCCCCAACAGTCGAGCCTGGCTCGAAACCCTAAATCCGAATCGCCATCGGTCCTCAGCCCTAACCCCGGTTGTACCATTGAGACAACTAGCCTCTCGTACCATGATTCGCGGTGAAACCCTGAGGTCAAACAAAATAGTCGATCCCCTAGATTGCGATTTACGAACTCGAACCCATTTTCCGTGCTTCCATCGAGGTCGCGACCCCTCAGCTTGTCGTTAGGATTGAAGAAAGGGTACATGAATTTGGAAGAATAGGATTCGATTGATTTAGGGGGGGTGCGGCCATTTTTATTTTGCCAGAACGAATGGGTCTATGTGTGGTTTTATACACGAAGAAGGAGCAAAAATTCCAGCTCGAGGAAATGATAGGTCTGCGATATTGAAAGGTTAGGGTGGCGCCATTAATTCATGTTTACATAGCTGGAGGAGGAAACAAATTTTACTGCTCAAGGTAAAATAGGACGACGCATACAGTTTAGGTCGGCTCTCCTATATTTATTTTCTTTTATATTCGATTTTATTTTAAATAGATAAAATATCTTGCGGTCCTTTAATTTGAAACCACGAACCACTATTTCAGCAAAACAACTGATGTTCCCAACATTATTCACTATTTTGAATTTAACGAAACAGATTATACAATTTAATTTGAATGTAATATAAAATAACCATTTTAAATCAATATAATATAATTTAAATTTAAACAAATGAATTCTTCGATAATAAATTATTATTTGTTATCGTTTAAATTCAAATAAAACTTCATATAAATCAATTTGACTCCATTTCAAATTTAATTACTTAAGATCCTCATATTACGATAGTTATGTCGATAATTCAATATAAAAATTGATTATATTATCAGCTCAATATTTAAAATGATATTAAATATTCAAAATAAATCGACCAGAAAAATCTGGGTCGTTACATTTTTCCCCCCTTAAAATAATTTCGTCCTCGAAATTGCTAAGGTAGGAAAAAGGGTACAAATCCATTTCTTTTCAACATCTCACTTATGTTGAAACTCAACTCCTCATATTTCTACGACTTTAATTTCAACCAAAACTTTTGGTCTTCTTCCTTTCATATGCCTTCACATTCAATTCATATTTATTTCAATTTATTTCAATAAACCTATTCAAATTGATTCTAATCAATTCATTCACTTCGACCCATTTAACTTGTTTAAGTTAAATTTAAATTCCAGAATTCAAATCCCTGGGTTTTTCTTTTCAAATTCTTTTGAAATCCCATAAATATATACATATATTTATTTTCATTTCAAATTTAAAACATTTGAATTTTCAAACCACTTGTTTTCTTTCAAACAAATTTCCATCAAAAACTTTTTCTAAGGTAGCAATTCATCACTTAGAAACTCGAAAATGAACACTGATGATGTCGCGACCATCATCAGAATTATTTCCCAGCCACCGAAGTGAGTTCAGTGCTTAACAATTTCAAAATCCATTTAAAATCCTTTTAAAACAAAGCTATATTGTTCTAATATACTTCCAAAAATATTTCAAACTTCCCAGGATTAAATTTCAAATTCTGGTTTGAATTCAATTTCAATTCATTTCATTTGTATATGTTATATACAAGTTTTATTTTGGTTATATATAACCATTCCAATTTTTTTATAATCAAATTTGATTATAACGATAACAATCAACACATCCAATAATTTCAGAAAATTATTAGTTATATATCAAAATAGAATTTTGGGTAAAATTATTTCATCTACCCATTTTAAAACTATATCGTGTTCAATCTTCTGTTCAAGTATTTAGAAACTCCTATCGACGTCGTGGCGTCCCACGATTCGACCAGAATTCATAAATTACCCAACAGACAAGCCAACACAATATAAAACAATTTTTTTTTCAACTTACAAATACGTTCTCTCATATATATACACTCAACTCATTCTAGGGTGCTACTGACCCTATCTCTAATGAGCACATCCCACCAAAGCCTAGGTGTTCGCTCAACCTAAGCTCTGATACCAACTGTAAAGGCCCGCAAATCCGTGCTATCTGAGTTGACTAAAACACCACACGTCCGACCCAAATTGCACAGAAATACGAATCATTTAGAGGATGAGAAATAGAAAGAAAGAAATATTAGAATAGAAGAAAAACGAAGATCACAAACTCACAGCGGAACGAATAAAATATATTATATAACATAACTTTTGAAATACAAATCAGTAACTTTATATACATACCATCATCAGAGCACAACAGTCATTTCTGGAACAGTTATAAACACCTGTTTCCAGATACAACATAGAACACAGCGGAAATACGATAATCTACAGCTAACTAGTGAAGCCTCCTGCTTCCAGCTCCTCCAATTGAATCTGTGAAATACCGACTACTTGACTGCCCGTACAAATTTGGGCACCCAAGAGTTTAGGGAAAACAAAACAAAATAAACTCTGGGTCAGTCATGGGACTGGTGTGAGTAAACTCCAACCACTTGTTTAACTTTAAAAATCTTTTCAAAAGAAAAGATAATAGTAAGACCAGCCCACACATAAACATGGACGGTTTTTACCTTACTATAACCCAAAACACTTTGATACGAAAATCCAGTGATATTATAATAATGTCTACATCAAGTAAATAACCAAATAGCAGAACGCTTGCATCTCACGCTCCACATATATAGTATAAAATCAAAAACCGCATGGCGCTTATAGGAGATTGGATTTCCAACATGACAAGGTATGGAACCACCTTCCGCTAGTGTATCTCTAGAGAGGAATACACTGGGTTCAACAAGAACATCTTGTAACCCGGCCCACACATGACCGACCACTCATTTCGCTTGAGTGTATCGAATGTATATCACCAACGGTTGGGATCAGCAATCGTATCCCGACTGGGACAGCATCGAATAGAATAAGAAATTAAATGAACCTCTAGATAGGTGATTATACATCCTAATGGGTGCGACCCACATAGCCATGCTGCCTGCCCGATTTTTGTCCTTTCCCGGTTGTTGAGGCCTGAGGCTACGAATACTTACCATTCATTGATAGCACAATCACTTTGAATGCCACATTGTCAGATCCGTTAATCACTAGTTGATTTTGCACAAATATTCTGGATGTTATGCTAAGGGAATAAATCCGTTGCAACCATATATATTTATACAGACCAGCCCATTTGATCATTGGAAATACTTTGTCAGACATTCGTCCATTTACGTTCGTTCTGGGATTGAACGAAACCGAAGGCACTATTTCTATTTAATAGAAAGAGTCCTTGCACTTTACTCCGTCTTCAATTTATTCAGCATACTTGGTTCGCAACGCTACTGCCGATACGGAGTGGTTCTTCGGATAATAATCCAACCGGTCTCTCCATATTGACAACGATGATCAAAAACTTCGATAGTCTGTGATTTAACTATCGAATAAAAACAAGTGTTCATCCAACATATCAAACAAATCACTGGGCTCTTTAATTAATATTTCATTAATTAAATCTCTTCTATATTCTCCTATCAATATTTGTTAACCAAATATTTTCAATAATCATCTCGGCTTCTTACGCTATTTGGAAAACATTTCCATATATCGCCTTCTCTTATTTCCTATACTTAGGAAATATATTTTATTTGAAATTGAAAACAATTTCAATCACTTATCTCTTTCTCGACTACTTTAACTATCCTCAGGAAATATTTACTTTTATATTTCCAAAATAACATTACTTTGGTTAAAACGAATGCGGTATAAAACATCGTACGACAACCCAAAATATTCTATTCAACTAACTATTATCCAACACTTCTCTTCGAGATGGGATCTTGCTATTTCTCCATTTAAAATGAAATCAATCAAGTTGGGGTAAAATTACCTCTCAGACCTTGACTGAAAAACATCCTCAACTTCAAAACGGCAAAACCACTAACCTCGAATAAACACACTATAAAACCCAATTATTCATTCTAAAACACGTGTATGGTTTGCTTTCTATTTCTAATTTATAGATTTCCCTTTTTGTTTACAATATTCTATTTTTGATTTCGTTTCCTTATCGAATTCTATATATATCGATATGTAGATTTCTAATTGTCAAATTTCTTAAAAATATTCTAACTCCTTAAATTCCCGGAAAAATTCGCCATAACTTCCCCTGTATCGGGAGCATCGGGAAATTTCAAATAGCTTCCCGGTACCTTCTCATTTCAAAAAGAAAAAGAAAAAGCCAAGCGGCTTGCCGATACGGCACATAAAATCTCATATATGAATTAAACATGTACCTTTTTGTCGAGCACATAAATTTAAATCTTCATATACTTCATATCAAACCTGCTTACACATGTTCACCTGTTTTCAATTCAATTCAATACCATCTAATCGTTTGAATTCAGTTCGCCCATTTATTCTTTAATTAGTCATTTTGCCTATTTCACTTCTTTGTTGAACATAACATGTTCAAACAAAATATTTAACTCGTTCATAACCAAATTGAATTTCAATTTCAATTCTAGTTCTCTTTTCTATTTCGAATATAAATTTCAAATCGAATTTTCTTATTTAAAGCTCAATATCAATCCAACATCTCATTTACTAATTACTATTCGAATTAGTTAATTCTATTCAATAATCAAAAATCTGATTTCTGTTTCAAAAATCAATTCATTACTCCACCTGAGTTCACATATATTTTATAACTCAAATCTGAAATTTTCTAAATAGAAATTCGGATTTTATTCGCTTAAAATCCTTTTATAAAATGAAATAAACCGTTATGGTTTTTAAATAGTTCTGGCGCTGTTTTTCTAAAAATTTGATTTTGACATAACTCAAAATCTATACGACGAAATTCATATTTTTCTCTTTCATTAGAAAACTATTATCAAACCGGTCCTGACGTTTCTTGTTTCAAAGAGATCCGACTCTAATTGAGTCCTGTATACTCGATTGAAGTTCGAATCGCTATTTTACGAACTGCAGCGCTGCGGCGAGTTCGTTTTAATTATATTTATATATATAAACCTTTAAACTTCTTTAAAATGAATTCAACTCCATTTTAACTCTATTTGAATTTCTTGATTCAAATTCCAATCTCACTTTTATTTGAATTCTATATTCAAATTCCAATTCCTTTTCTATTTGATATTCAAATTCAATACTTGAATTTCTATTTGAATTCCCTATATTCAAATTCTATGTTTGAATTCATTTGAATTCTCTTATTCAAACTCTATATTTAAATTCCATTTGAACTTCATTATTCCAATTTCTATATTTGAATTCTATTGAAATTCAAATATTCAAACTCCTTTTTAAATTCTATATTCAAAATTCCATAGTTTAAAACCCATTTGAATTTCATATTCAAATCCATAGATTAAATCCTATTTGAATTCAATTTGAATCTCTTATATTCAAATTTGATTTTCCATTTGAATTCTAATATTCAAATTCATTTCCAACACCATTTGAATTCTAATATTCAAACCCATTTTTAACACCATTTGAATTCTAATATTCTCTTGAATTCACATACCATATTTTATTTCCTTGATTTCAAATACCACATTTTAATCTCCTTGAATTCAAATACCAGATTAATTTTCTATAATCAACTCCCTTTTGAATTGTTATATTTGAAATTCATACTTGAATTTAAATAATCAAACTCCATTTTGAATTTCTATTTTAAATTCAAATATCCAAAACTCCATTCTAATACTATTTGAATTTCAAATACCACCTTTTAATTCTCTTTGAATTCCTTTTATTGAAATCCTTTTTGGATTCTATTTGAATCCTATATTTAAACTCCATTTGAGTTTTATTTAAATTCTTATATTTGAATCCTCTTTATTTAAAACCCATTATTTAAATCCCATTTGAATTTCTTCACTCAAATCCATTTGAATTCCCTTGAATTCAAATTCCATTTCAAAACCATTTGGATTTCCTATTTTGAAATCCTATTTTGAAATTCTATTTCCAATTCTACTTTGAAAATCCTATTTTCAAAGTTTATTTCAAATTCTATTTTGAAATTCTACATTCAAATCTCTATTTGAATTTCTTTATTCAAATTTTATATCAAAGTCTCTATTTGAATTTTCTTTATTTGAATTCCTTTGAATTCAAATTTTATTTTAATTCCTTTGAATTCAAATATTCAAATTTCATTCTAATTTCTCATATTCAAATTCTATTCGTATTATTTAATTTATAAACAACATTTATAACTTCCCTTAAATTTTCACATTATAAACTTATAAATAAAGTTTATAAATCCAATTCAAATCCCGTATTTTAATTTATAACCCAAGTTTATAAATTCACTTGTTTTATATATTTAAAACAGTTAATATTTTCTATACTTCATTAAAAATTCAAATTCTATTTATAAAAATAGAATTCCATTTTCAAATCCCTATTATCCTTTTCTGATATTTTTATAAATCAATATTCGAGCCCCAGTGATATTTAAACACCCCAAAACAATCAGTTATCAATCACAGGATTTTTAACACATCATATATGAGAATATATATGAAACCGACAAACAAACAGATAATATATTTTTGAGGAATCCAGTTGGATTCCTCCAACCTGTTTACCTGCATCCACAGATGTTAGCACATAAATAATACCCATTCTGCTTCGTGGCAGAATATTGTGGTATAGAAGGTCATCCACTAATCATAGCGTGGGACGTATAGGGTAATCATCCGCTATGAAACTGCGGGCATCCGCTAATGAGACTGCGGGAATCCAACCAATCAATCAACCAATATATATATATATAATAGCCTAAATAACTAATATATATAAAACAAGCAGAAAAATCCAAACAAGCAACAACAATTATTTTTACGAAGTAAAAATAATTATTAATAAAAGGTGAGTGAGATTTACTCACCAGGATTTCCTTTGCTGAATGCCTCGTGGAAATTCAAATCTTACGGCTTTGAATCGCCTCGAATGGGTTTTATCGTGCTCCTATGAATATTTATTTAACGATCAACATTTCAATTAACGCACAAATAAATGTCTTATATATATATATCCATTTTCTCATTTAATTAAATCATCAAATTGTTTTAATTAAATATCCAACTTCTTTTATTTATTTTGAGTTTGAAATCTGAATCAAACTAATATGGTTTAAATAAAAGAAACAAACTAACTAATTTATTTTCTATAAACTAATTATATAAATTTATTTGCTCTTTATATAACTAATCCCTCATAATAAATTCCTAACTGCCTTATTTATTTTTCAAATAAATAAAAACTAAATCTAAAAAAGAAAAATACCTTAATCCTGTTAAATTCTTTCTTCTTCCTCAATACATCCCTGCCGAACAGAGACTCCCATCCCAAGAACTAGAACCGCGAGCTACACTACATCGATGAACTCCAGGGAGCAAATCGCGATTCCCAGAATACACAGACCCCCACCTCCACGCTGCTCCACCGAACACTGCTCCTCCTGATCCCACGAGTTTGCCAACATCGCACCTTCCCCAACAGTCGAGCCTGGCTCGAAACCCTAAATCCGAATCGCCATCGGTCCTCAGCCCTAACCCCGGTTGTACCATTGAGACAACTAGCCTCTCGTACCATGATTCGCGGTGAAACCCTGAGGTCAAACAAAATAGTCGATCCCCTAGATTGCGATTTACGAACTCGAACCCATTTTCCGTGCTTCCATCGAGGTCGCGACCCCTCAGCTTGTCGTTAGGATTGAAGAAAGGGTACATGAATTTGGAAGAATAGGATTCGATTGATTTAGGGGGGGTGCGGCCATTTTTATTTTGCCAGAACGAATGGGTCTATGTGTGGTTTTATACACGAAGAAGGAGAAAAAATTCCAGCTCGAGGAAATGATAGGTCTGCGATATTGAAAGGTTAGGGTGGCGCCATTTATTCATGTTTACATAGCTGGAGGAGGAAACAAATTTTACTGCTCAAGGTAAAATAGGACGACGCATACAGTTTAGGTCGGCTCTCCTATATTTATTTTCTTTTATATTCGATTTTATTTTAAATAGATAAAATATCTTGCGGTCCTTTAATTTGAAACCACGAACCACTATTTCAGCAAAACAACTGATGTTCCCAACATTATTCACTATTTTGAATTTAACGTAACAGATTATACAATTTAATTTGAATGTAATATAAAATAACCATTTTAAATCAATATAATATAATTTAAATTTAAACAAATGAATTCTTCGATAATAAATTATTATTTGTTATCGTTTAAATTCAAATAAAACTTCATATAAATCAATTTGACTCCATTTCAAATTTAATTACTTAAGATCCTCATATTACGATAGTTATGTCGATAATTCAATATAAAAATTGATTATATTATCAGCTCAATATTTAAAATGATATTAAATATTCAAAATAAATCGACCAGAAAAATCTGGGTCGTTACAGCTTAGGCCCATCCAAAAAAGATATTGTGCTTGGAAGTTTTTTCGACTGCTTAGGTCATCAGTACACCAAAGTATAGGGGTAAGCAAATCTGATATACATATATATATATATTATTGTCTATTTAGATTCATGGCAGATATTATGTTCAAGTTCCTAATCTGTAAAATCTAAAAACCAACTGAAAATATTATGAATTTCTCATTCCAACAACCGACAGCCATACTTTGATTAAAGCTATAGTTTGATATGCATAGGCTAAGCTCTAAAACGAAACAAGAACCATTCATATGAAGCAATTACAAAAATCATTCATATAAAGCAATTATAAAAATCATTTATATGAACCAATTACCCTCTAACCAAAGCATTTCATGGTTACTATATGTACTAGTTCTTATATACAACTTTCCTTCGAAGTTTGAATAGCTTGGTACTAGAAATTAGCATAATTACTACAAGTGTTACTAGTTTGTCTTGTTTGTTAATTATGTGCCTCTAAACAAAGGAAAAGTGAAAAACATAGTATAATAAATGGTTACTTCATCTTTTTTATATTTTCTCTATCTACAATACAAAAAATATCAAAATTTATTTCTTCATCTTTTTTATGATTGTTGGATTGATTATGATGTTCTGACTATTCCATTTTGACATCGCAAGTATTGAATCCTCAAGAAAAATTATTTCCACACTAAACTGCGTCAGTGATTCATCTTAAATAAAATATATTTGAACCACCGGTAGTGTGAGCTTGTTGAAAAGGACGAAATTTGATTGTAAACTTGTTTAAAATCAGCTTAACATAAACTCAGCATGATCCGTGTTGTAAAAGGAAATATATTTTAATTGTTTAATGTCATGACATCATTGACATTTGAGGAAAATCAAGCCCACCCTACATATTTTTATATATTAAATGCAGAACATTCACATTTTATGTTATTGTTTACATTTAAGGATAAGCTGGACTACTTATAAGAAATGGTTGTAATATAAAAGATAGATTAATCATTGAACATGAAAAATGGAGCACAAACCAAAGGATAAGTTATGCCTTCTAAATATGGATAATTGTAGTGATGTGAAGATTATGAGTGGAATAAAACACACATGTTAGCTCACGACCTCTTTGGCATTGAGTCGTGACCTATATAAAATGAATCGTTTCAAATCTAACTATCAATTAAATGATTATATCTTTGCACACACTAATTTCATATCATATTTGTCAGTTGAATTTGTATAACTCTTTGTCAATAATGACTAGCATATTATGATTTACACATTCATATACATAACAGTTGTCCCCTGCAATAAATTTGAAGGGACCTGCTAACATTTATATTCATTTAAATACATAACATTTATAATCATAAACGTGATTCTGCCAACATTATTTACTAGTAGTAATAACTAAGTGATTCAGTGTATTGTCTCCCAAATCTTTAAAAAATAACTTCATTAACTGCTTATTAATAACGACATGACGACCCTGTTTATGATTTAAGAATGAAAGTAATGACAGAACAAACAACGTGATTCCTACAATAATTTATCCTTGCTTTTTAGTTGTTTGATGGAATACATCGGGTGATACAACCATTGCTAGTAGTAATGAATGTAAGAAGATTTAAGAAGAGAGGGAGAGAGACTGAAAGAAGAAGATTTAATAGTATGTGAACTTACACCAATGACGTCATCACCAATCCTATAGCGGAAGTACCGTTTGGGATCGTTGAAGAGTCACCTTTAATGATTAAGAACCTCCTGTTGCTTCTTCTGCATCTTCCCTTCTTTTAAAATTACACAAAATCACAACTGATATCAAAACAACTGACAGTACTCAGATTGAATTCCAGCTATATAGCTAGAAAAGTAGAACCGAACGTATAGCTAGTAAAATAAACCAAATCTGACGAGCATCAAATTCAAATTCAAATTTTTATATTAAAAAAATCAATGATAACCTCACCGATGCAGCATGGCATGGGAGGCTGAGAAGCAAAATAATATGCGGAGGCAGTAGATAGGCTGGACGCTCAAGTGGTAATGGGATGAGATTCCAAGCTTAAGAAAAATGGTGGATGATTTTTTACAGATCTCGAAGATCATATTTTGTGTTATGTGAGGAAGATGTTTGATTTTAGGGATTTGGTTATCTTCGAAAAAGACAAGGGACAATGAAAATGAGAGCGGGTAATGAAAATGTTGCCGGAATAAGTAAAGCAGCATTTAATTTCATAATTCATTTAATTTCGATACGATGGATGCACTTAGCCATCAATGCTACTATATATTGTAACCAAAAATAGATTTTCTTGTAGTGTCTCTTCAACTCGTCCCATCTCCTTTCTGTTGAATGCTTGATTCCGTGCTTCCCTACTCCATTTCTATTCTCTTAGGTTTACGCCAGCTGCGACCACACCGAGCGTAAATTCTTAAGGAATGACATATTAGCTCTACTTGGGCTAGGCTTGATGGCTTCAGTGTTAGGGGAGATTTTAATGTGCTTTCATATCAGGCAAAGAAGACAGGGGGTTCTTTGATTAACCGCTTAGCAGTTGTGGATTTTAATGCCTTCATTATCGATTCTAGGTTGTCTGAAGTGTCTTTTGTCAGATCTGCTTTTAACTTGGTGTAATAACAAAGAGGGTTTAATTGGATTATGTCTCGTTTGGATTGAGTTTTTGGTTTTGAAGAGTGTTTCAACTTCCCTTTTTCTTTCTAAATGTCCCACCTCCATCGCACCAATTCTAATCACACGCCTACGCTTATTCTTCGTACTCCTTTTGCCTTGACGGGTCGGTCATCTTTCCATTTTCAGTCCATGTGGCGTTCTCAACACACTTTCTTTCAAACTATAGCAGACGCTTGGTCGATTCCGGTTTACGATAATCATATTATTGTTTTCTCATTTTAGACCGTGTTCGGTCGGCGGAAGAGACTCTCCTCTTAACGAAATCCTCTTACGACGATAATCTGCCTACTTCTAGCAAGGAGGAATGGGTTCAGGCCTAAACCGCCATCTCCTCGTTTGCGTACGGAGAATGACTTTTTTTGTAAGAAGGCGAGGTTAAACTGGATTGTCGATGACAACTCGAACTCCAAATTCTTCCATTCTTCTGTTTAAAAAAAGAACAACCTTCTTTCTATCCATCGAGTTCTTCGACTAGACCAGTCTTGTCCGACAGATCGATTTTTTTTCAAAACTCTAATCTATCGAAACTTGTGCTGCTTTGCTCTGGTATCCTGCAGAAAAGACAAAGATATAAAATATATCAGAGCTCAGAAAAACATCTGACAGCGGAATGGATAAAATATAATGTAATCAAAATATAGCCTTACCATAGTAATAATACTGCCTAACCGGTATCCAAAGCTATCATATCTCTGCCACAAATCTAACCTGCGAGTATGTTATGAGAAGGGGGTCAAAACATAAATTCTGGTGACTAGATTTAAACTATACACTTTGGATAATCCTACATATACCGTTCAGTTACACTTTCTTGTTTATTAGGTTACTTGGGTTATCAGCACTTAAGGCGAACACACACGTCGTACTCATCTACTTTCAGTGGATTAATCTAATACAGTATATATGTAGCAACCCCGACCCCCCCCATATTGAGGTACACACCATGGTACCCACTCGCACGGTCTCCACCGTAATGCCAAAGAAATGTACGTAGTCCCTCATCCTACGCCGGAGTGACATACGGATCTCTATATAACAATGTTACGTTTCGCATATATCTGTCATTACTATGCTACGTAAGCGTACAGATTGTCACCTTCGATCGAATCAGATTCCATCACAAAGTAATGCCCTCAAGTCTACGATACACCATCCAGAGTGGACATGCATGTATCTAGACCTTCCCACGTATGTATCATCAATCGTATTCGATGCCTTAACCACACATAACCTCTAATATGCACTGAGTTCCATGGCAGGGCTATACAAGAAACACGGAACTCGGTCGGGAGCTTTTCCAAATCTGTACAGGCCCACCTTTAAGAGCCTCAAAATACAGATATCCTTCAGGTCTGTTTTTCATGGTGGCTATGGCCCCACCTCGGCCCCTCCCCCAACTAGTAAAGACTACAAGAGCGAAGCGAGTTGCCCCTAACAAATAATCTAAACATCCATTTGGTGTCTCCCCTCAACCACCGTGCCTCGATAATGAAAGGTGGATGGCATCTTGGGTTTAGCTCTAGTCTTTTCGCATCCCGCTGGTTACCGATGATGGGCACCCGATGATCTACTATCCTTGTTGGTCGTGACCCCTACCTCCCTGTTGAGGCGATCGCTGAATCACCCTAGTGTGACCTCGTCACAACTTTCTGACTGCAAAGCTACCTTTGTAGTCAAGGTTACTCACTGGGTAGTTACCCGCAGACCCAACCTCTGTGAGCATAGCCCGAACACTGCACTACCACAGAGGACTACTAGGGGCACCTTCCACGTCTCAAGAAGCCGCGTGCTTCCCCTTCCAGTCCTTTGGAGCCGACAGAATGATTGGATGAACGTACGCTCCCCTAGTGCCTCATGACACCACGATGATCTACCCCGTTGGGCTATTCACCCTAAAACGTATGGACTAGTCCAAGCCCCTCAGTTTAATGTGTTATTAGACCCTATGTTTAAACATTCAATTATGCGCTTGCTCTATCTTGTTAGGTTCCCATTTAACTTGGTTATTCCCATTCATATTGACTTCTTATTCAAGTTACCAAGTTCCTCTTGCTTATTGATTTCAGTAATATGACTTAATCCATTTTAGTTTATTAATAAGCCCACAACATATCATTCTCTAGATTGTGATCCAAGGTCTGTAATCCACAATCCCTTTATATTATTGTTTGATTTCAACGTTACAATAACACGTTCTACTTAATATGTAATTAAGTATATCTCAGTTCACTTGTTTTCTATTTAACATGTCACCCATTATTTATTATTAAATATAACTTATTTCATTTCATAAGTTTGCCTCATTCTTTCTTATTTAATCATAATTCCATCTTATACTGTCTCTACCACTTATCATTGTTTACTTATTAACTTAGCTCTTAACTAAGATTTACTAATAAGTTTATCTTCTCATAAATATAAGTTATATTATCCTCATCCATATATTTCATATTCTCGTTCTTACAAATAACTTAATATATAATTAAGTACAACTTACTTCATTACATAAGTTATTCCATTTTTTTTATCGTTTATTATAACCTAAGTTATAATTTCCACTTGTCCCTAGGACAAGCCTGCCTATTATATAACATTCTCATTAATGTAACTTATTTATAATAAGTTATTATCATTCCCCGTTCATTCCAATCCTTTTAATGTTGTAACTTTAATTCATTTCCATTAATTATAATTAATGCCATTTATTTCTATCCTTTTACATTCATATATTTATATATATGCTTATGTACTAGACCTCTCACATTAAGCCTACCACTTGTGGATGTTGGATTTGTCGGGCAGTTCGGGGCAGACTTCTTCCACGAGTTGACTTAACCTCGTGTCTTAGCACCGTTACATGTTTATTTACGCACTTGAACCCTCACATTAAATTAACAACTTGTGGACGCTGGATTTGCCGGGCGATTCCGGGCAGACTTCTACCACAAGTTGAATTAGCCTCATGTCCAAGTGCAGCTACAATTTTCTATTTACTGTAAATTTAGGCATGTTCGTTCTTTCAAGTTTTACTGTAATCTATACTTTACATGTCATACTTAGTTTCACATTAAGTCCATTTCTAATTGCCATGTCACATGTTTTTCCTAACATGTAATTAACTTCGTTTCTAAAATGACAACACGTAATCATAAAATAATGTAATTATTCCTTTCTAACAATTTAACATGTCACTATCACTATTCTACAGTCAAAGGTTCAAGTATAATATGTCATTGGTTAACAATTAAGCGTTCAATTGCATAATATGTCACAAATTATCATGTAATTAAAACTTACATGTATACAACACTAATTGTTTCCACATTTTTAACAAGTTTACATTTCCACATGTTAACATTTCAGCCTTTTAATCATTTTACCATATAATCATATCAAATTAACATTTCTAACAGATTTACATTGCATATTAATGGGGAATGTCAAACGATAACATACCATTATTAAAAATGATATAACTTAAATCCACTCACATTGATATGCCGATCTAGAAGAGAATCTCTTTGGATTGGATGTAGATGGGGAGTCATGAGTTTGTATTGTCATTGCAGTTGAAAACGCCTTATTCTCTGAATTTGTCGTTGTTGACGATAAATTTTCTTTTTAATTTTCATTTAGATAGCGCTCCAATATTATAATTAATAATTTTATTCAGAAATTTTATGGAGGAAGAAGAGAGTGAAGAAACAGAAAATGGGAATGGAGAGCTATAGTGTCCTTTATATATAAAGCTCAAATTGACACTGACCGTCTATTTTCCCCGATGAAATCTATTCTCTCCACGTTATAAGGCCAATAGGAAGTTTCGAAGTCAACAATAATTTTGAGTTGGAATAATAGAATAAAGCCAACAAGGCATGCATTTTCATTTCCTACCAATTAAATATGCCAATTAGGCGCTACATTAATTTTTTACCATTATGCACATTAATTTTTTTCATCTTTATTTATTATGTGCATACATTCTTCATACATTTCTAAGTATATACGCATATATTCCCTTTTAATTCATTATGTCAATTCCTGGTTTGACTCTTTTTAAATAGATTGTGCGCCTATTTTCCTTTTTCTATATATTTGCATGCATATTTTGTATGTATGTATATAACCTTATAAATTGCTCCTTGTTTAATTTTTCTCTTTCCATTAATACTTATTGTTTATCTTCTATTGCCTATCATTAATTCTTTTACTTTTGAATTTCGAATGTTTCATGTATATAATTATACACATCTTCCTTATTATTTTACATGCGTTATCATTTTAATTAATGCAATCATTTTACCATGTTTTCTTTTTTCTTATTTCAATCAATCCATTGCATTAATTTAGCGCATGTATTATCTTCCCATCAATTTTGAATTGGTTTGAATTATATTCATATATAAGGTCCTTATATGCATATAAGACTTTTAATGACCATTTTACGCATATATATATGCGCACAACTTATATTTCTTTTTCAAAATTCAAACGGTGTTGTACCGTTATTTAATTCTTGCCATTTTTCTTTGATTGCAGCCTTATTTTGAACTTTTCTCTTTTATATATATACATACATACATACATATATATATATATGCACATGTATATGTATATATTCTCATATACATATATGCATATATTTTTCTATACATCCTTATATGTATATTTTTTCTTATATGTATGTTTATACATATTTTCTCTTTAGAACATGTGTTATTTCAGCCGTTCCCTTAAAACAAAAATATGACTCCAGCGGAAATCGAACTCTCTGCGTCTTATATGCAAACCAACATGTTCTAACCAATTAGACTACTAAGGCTATTGTTAACAAAACTTAGAACAATGGTAGCTATTGTTCTCTTCTTATTCCTCTTATTCATGTTTGTTACAATATTTCATTTAAACCATTGCATGAATCTTTTTCTTTAAACTTTTTTATTATTGATCCATAATATTTGTAAATCAGCGCATGCAACATGTTTACACTGCAAACAACCAATCATTTCTTTCTTTTAATGCATGCATTACATGTTTATTTGCATTAATTTTTTCTTCTTTTAAATGCTTATGTCTATGCATATATATACACATATGCATTATTTAATTGTTACAAAATGCGGGGTGTTACATTCTCCCCCCTTAGGAAATTTCGTTCTTGAAATTTGATAAGGGTAAAAATCAATTAACCCCTCGCATAATATACATCCATCATGTGTGCAACCAACTTTTGCAAACATTGTGCATTTATGCAAAGTGAAATACAATATAATAATACATGTATAGCTAAGTGGTACCACCTATGTGTATGCAAGTTTTTCAAAAATCCTTTTAAACTATGATGCTCACATCCTAAATATATTGCTAGTTCTACATGAATGCAATATTTTGAAGAAAAAAAAATTCCATCTAAATTTTCCCACACTCTTACCGAGGAAGATTGTAGTTCATCCAATTTTTGCATCCAAAACCTTACCAAGCAACGTTATTTTTCGAATTTCAAAAAAAATCTAATTTTCTAAATTCGATTTCTAATGTTACAAAAAGGTGGTAAACAGAAAACTTCACATCTTCCATTTTTCTTTTATGTACCTTTTTCCAACTGTACTTGGATTTTATGTAACTATATATAAAAAATTCCCTGTTTTCCTATCCAAACACAGCCCACATAAGAAATTTTTTTCTTAGCTTATTTAATAATCTGAACTAAGTTTAATTTCAAATAAGCCTTCAATTAAAACAGGAAAAAAAAACAATCTACACAGCTACTACTAAGAGCCAAGAATCTCAGGACTATGCCTCCCTCAAACAACAAGCTTGAACTACGGGATCAATGACAGGTTTAGGTGTTACCCTAACTACCCAACATGAATAAAATAATGGAACGATCCCAACAGAAATGTAATAACGGGTTTTACCCCTAACATGAAAATTAGCAACAGGATCTAAACACTTACTTGCCCCTTTTTTCTATCTAGTAGTCACCACTAGTCCTAGCTGTGTACCAACAATTATTTAAAGCAACACCCTAGGCTTTTCAATGCTTATGCATTCTAAGAGAACTTACCACTATTCCAAGATAATTCATGCTACTTACTTCACACCCTCAAAACTTTTCCCTGTCTTCCCTAGGTGCTAATCCTTACCTACTCCATACTTTCAAAACATGGTTTGGCCTTTTCATTTCATTTTTCTTCCAAAAATTAAAAGTGTCAAAACTTTATTTTCATCACCAAAACTTACTATTGCCAAACCATAAAACGTGTCATTTTATAAAAAAAATGGAAATTATTTTTTCACATCACAAAAACTGGAGTAGACAAGGACACCTATTTCCCAATTATGTTCATAACTTCTCTTACTTTTCTAATATGTTCTTTACATATTTTAAAACTATAACTTTTAAGATTAAAACTTGAAAACACTACAAACCGTCTTCCAAAAGCTTTTATAATTTCAAGTTCCTAAAAGTTAACAATAGGGTTAGACTCAAAACGCATTTTCAATTTTCCTAGGCTTTCCTAGACGCTCCCACAAAGTCAATTCTCTCAACCATATATATTCCTAATCCATTTTTCTCTTTTTAACCTTTTCCAATTTATAAGGTTTTACTGCCAAACCCACTAATCCGAAATGCTAACATATGGAATCCTATTTTCTCAATTTCAAAAAAGTATATTGTACACTTCCCAACCAAATTTCCTAAGGGTCTCAAATTTTCATATTCATTTCTTTAGTGTACAAAACAGATATCCCAGTTTTTACCATATTATACTCTTTCTATTTAGTGAGTTCCTCTATGGATCTAGATATATATATTATATTTATATTTTTAAAAATAAAAATAAGTTTACTCACTATCTATACATGAATCCTAAACCTAAGCTCTGAGATCAGATGTAACAACTTGAATTCTAACAGATCGAATTTTCTTCAAAATTCTAATCTATCGAAACTTGTGTTGGTTTTCTCTGATATCCTGTAGAAAAGACAGAGATATAAAATATATCAGAGCTCAGAAAAACATCTCATAGCGGAATGGATAAAATATAATGTAATCAAAATATAGCCTTATCATAGTAATAAAACTGCCTAACCAGTATCCAAAGCTATCATATCTCTGCCACAAATCTAACCTGCGAGTATGTTATGAGGAAGGGGTCAGAACACAAGTTCTGATAAATAGATTTAAACTATAAACTTTGGATAATCCAACATATACCTTTCAGTTACACTTTCTCGTTTATTAGGTTACTTGGGTTATCAGCACTCAAGGCTTACACACATGTCGTACTCATATACTTCCAAGTAGATTAACCTAATACAGTATGTATGTAGCTACCCCCAATATTGAGGTACACCCCATGGTACCCCACTCGCACGGTCTCCACCGTAATGCCACAAAAATGTACGTAGTCCCTCATTCTACGCCAAAGTGATATAATAATGTTACGTTCCAAATATATCTGTCATTACTATGCTATGTAAGCGTACGGACTGCCACCATCGATCGAATCAGATTCCATCACAGAGTAATGCGCTCAAGTCTACGATACGCCACCAAGAGTAGACAAGCATGTATTTAGACTTTCTCACGTACATATCATCAATCGTATTCAATGCCTTAACCGCGCATAACCTCAAATGTGCACCGAGTTCCGTGGCAGGGATATACAAGAAACATGAAACTCAGTCGGGAGCTTTTCCATATTTGTACAGGCCCTCCTTTAAGAGCCTTTAAATACAAATATCCATCGGGTCTGTTTTTCATGGTGGTTATGGCCCTACCTCCGCCCCTCCCTCAACTAGTAAAGACTACAAGAGCTAAGAGACTTGCCCCTAACAAACAATCTAAACATCCAGTTGGCGTCTCCCATCAACCACCGTGCCTCGATAGTGAAAGGTGGATGGCATCTTGGGTTTAGCTCTAGTCTTTTCGCATCTCGCTAGCTGCCGATGACGGGTACCCGACAATCTGCTATCCTTATTGGTCGTGACCCTTACCTCCCTATTGAGGCGATCACCGAATCATCCTAGTGTCACCTCATCACAGCTTTCTGACTGCAAAGCTACTTTTACAGTCAAGGCTACTCACCGGGTAGTTACGCGCTGACCCAACATATGTGAGCACATCCTGAACACTTCACCATCACAAAGGACTACCAGGGGCAACTTTCCACGTCTCAGAAAGTCGCGTGCTTAACCTTCTAGTCCTTTGGAGCCGACAAAATGATCAGATGAACGTGCGCTCCTCTCATGCCTCATGACACCACGATGATCTGCCTCATTGGGTTATGCACTCTCAAATGTACGGATAGGTCCAAGCGCCTCAGTTTAATGTGTTATTAGACCATATGTCTAAACATTCAATTATGCGCTTGCTCTATCTTATCGGGTTCCCATTTAACTTGGTTATTCCCATTCATGTTGACTGCTTATTCAAGTTACCAAGTTCCTCTTGCTTATTAATTTCAGTCATATAACTTAACTCATTTAAGTTTATTAATAAGCCCACAACATGTTATTCTCTAGATTGTGATCCAAGGTCTTTTGAAATGACCCGAACTTCCCCGGTGAGGAAAGCCTGGATTGAGTCGAGGACAAGACCAATCAGAACGCAGACGGAAGAACATTTCATTGTTTATTACAACAATTCATCAGAATACACGAATATACAGAGTATAAATGAATAAATGAAATATAGAAAATATCAGAGATTATAATACATTACATAGAGCGGAAAATAATACAATACACAATTAGAAGTAATACGCGGATACAAAGCTTTCCGAGTATCATTCCAGCTGTAAATCAGGATCTTGTGAATATAAATCTGCAAAACCAAAACTACTAGCTGCCCGTGTGTAACGACCCGCCTTTTTCGCCCGATTTTCGCCGGTAATTAAACCGACTTAAACCGTTCATAAAGACGAATTGTTATGGGTACATACATATATTAAACAAAATAACTGGACTTTCATTGCAAATTACAATGTTACATCAGAGTTACATAGAATATCAGAGTTACAAATATATACACAGCGGAAGAAAAGAAAATAACTTTACTCTCAACGGAAGATCAAAACACAGCGGAAGCTTCAACTCTATCGTAGGCTCCAACTCTAGAAGCGCTCTAAATCCTGCTCCAACGATCTATAACTGCAAAACTAAACTACTGGCTGCCCGTGCAAAAATCGTGGGCACCCAGAGTTTAGGTGAGGGAACAATAAACTCCAGGTCAGTCGTGGGACTGGTGTGAGAACATAAAACAGTTGTTTTAGGATTTATTTTAAAGTTGGGAAATTCACCGGACCACGCCGCTAATGCGGAACGGGTTTACTCCATGTGAATGCCCGTGCACATAAATTCGTAATGACTTTTGGAAAATGAGGCTATCATAAGCTCGTCCCACATCACACAATGCAGGCGCACACCAGATGGGCGAGGTTTATCTTATGATAATCAAACATGCTTTCATACGTTAAAATCCTCTTTTCAGTGCCATAATACATATATATAGTGTGGGAACATTTCGCAAATAAATGTATTAATCCTAGACGGCATAATATCCCATACTATTATGTCGTCATATATATATATACAATCAAAATCGTATGGCTCGTATTGGAGATTCGGTTTTCCAACTTGATGATTCCTGGCACGAAAGATCAATCAGGGATACAAACGAAGTGCCTCAACGGCTTTTTCGACCATACGCGGACACCGAATACACATCGTCAGGGCAGATCAACGGTTTTCGACCAGACACGGCCCCCCGAACATACCCAACTTCCCCAAGTTCATAAGTGGTTTCCCACTACTGCACAGCTTCATCATCAATTCATATATAAGTAAAAACCTAACCGCCAGTTTCTCATCAATCCGAGGTGTGAGGGTTGTCGATGTCACGTCATACACAAAGCTATGCCTCGATAAGCCATTCTTTGATCATCACTAGCGCGGTTCATAACTTGGGTATGCCACATTGATAATTCACGACATATCACTGATTCCAATCAATGCATACCCTCTAAGTTCATATGACTTAGAGACGAGGATAATATATTGCCACAGATCCGATATATATTAACGGGAATCAGTGCCATGTGGTCAATTTCAATGTCAGACACACCATCCATACAAGTCCGTTCTGGGTCTGAACGGAACAACAACCCGAAAACACTTGAATATGTTCAGGTCTCATGCAACTCATACCTCGTATCAAGTGGCCAACCTAACCGAGACATTTATCACAATCCATCTAAACAATTCAAATATTCCCGGTCTTCATTCGTCGTTTGCCAAGTCTAGAATAACGTCGTATTATTACTTGGAATGGTTTTCGAGCATATACTCGATCCCGATCTTTCCGAGTAATAAGCGTACTTTAAAACAGTAGCTATGGTTTACACAGGCTTTCAATTCCCTATAACTATTTCCAATACTTAAAAATCTTCGAAATTATCTTATAAATCATTCTTAAAATCAAATGATAGTTCACGCTTATGAATTTCAAAATCAATAACAAAATTTGGAATTGTTACCAAAGGTACTGTTATTAAAATAGCCATTTAAATCAATTAGATTTACAATTGTTTGAAATTCAAATATTCCAATGCTTTCCAAAACTGTTAACATTTACAATTCAACGTTTCTTATTTTACGCCAAATTTATTTCAATAATCAAGTTAAAACTATTCAAAACTTGAAATTTATATTACGAATTGTTGCATCATGGTACATTCTATTCAAACCATATAATGGTTTAAATATAAATTATTCAAATCCTTTTCAAGTTTATTTTATATTTCCAAATCATTTGAAAAACAGTTTCGAAATATATTTCCATTAGATTTTGGATTTACCATCCCGTTTGTCGGATCAGTTAGGGATAGCCAGGGAGAGCAGGAAACTGTATTTCCAGACCCAAGCCTAGACACTATCCTCTCTGTCATCCTAGAACGTTATGGTGTATATTATAATATATAAAACCATTTTCAAATTTAAAAATCTCCTTTCGAGTTAAACAAAAATCAATGCATAGTTCAAATCTTTTCCAATCCTAATTCAACATTTAAAGGTTGATATTTAATTCAAAACTAACATTTTAAATATTATTTAATAATTTAAATAAACTTGTGTATAGGAAGGAGATTCTAAATCGATCACCCATATATTTCACAACCACGGTGTGTGTGTGTAATAACATACAATGCAATTATATCTATCCAAATGAATCATACGATCAGATGGATATGAATTCATTCATCACAACGAACATTTGACTGTGCACAAAGCGTTACAGACAATAACGCTTACTAGTGTTCAGTGTATTATCTAATTCATGAACAACCATTCAAACATCAACATCCATCACACAATCATCATTACTAATTATAATTAATCTTAGCAAAATATAATTAACTATTTTAAATAAATATTCAAATTAGAAGTTCTCACCGAAAAGGCTCCATACAACTTCACTACTAGGACGAACCAGTCAACGAACAATACCCGCAACTCGTACTGCTTCCAATCCGCTCTTCTCAGCAGCTGGTAAATTTTTTTGAAATTTTATTAATAGTGATCTTCGTTGAATTATATATATAAACAACGACTTTTATTATAAATTTTTACTAAATTTTACTTAACTAAAATTATCAATATAATGTATCATTGTTCTACTTTCCGATACGGTTCTAACGGGCCCAACGGTAAGTAAATCCGATTAGAAACGAACGAGGTATCGAATTATAAAGTCTAAACTATTTAAACTTAAAACTAGAATAAAACATACCCAAAATACTTCGGCCCAAAGCCCATGTGTTCAAGACCGGCCCACACTTACCCTCTTCTTCTTCCTCCTCCTTGCGTTTCTCTCTTCTTTCCTGGAACCCAATCCAACGTGCACGGTGTGCACGTACACACGCACAAAATCCCACCGAACTCAGAATTGAAACCACCATCGAACTTCTCTACCTCTCCTCACTCCAATGCAACACAGTGACGATGTCCTAGAAGCCTCCATCAAGATCCGCTCTTCACGCCGAACCCAAAGCCTGGAGCATAAATTTTGCGTGAAGCACCATGTCGCACCCTCCAAAAGCACACCGGAATTCGCCAATTTTTGTCCAATCGAAGCTCATTCCATCCTCATCTCAACTCTATGCTCCATTTCCTCTATCGTTGCATGATTCTCCAATCATCATCAACCCTAATTTTGAACTTTCCGAATCTTCATCACCGAATCACTCGAAACTCGCACCAAAAATACTATACCATCTGCTGATCTCAACGACGCATACGGCGTCGATCAATTTTAAGCGGATTGGGAGAATTTAATTTTCGAAGTTTCGGAACCCATTTTCATGTTTTCTGTAATTTCACGATTTCTCTTTCACCGATGGATGAAATATGAATCCGTTGATTTCTAAAAATCCTAAATGGTGATACAAACAACTTCCGTTTGAACATTTTGGTTAGAAACGAACGGATTGTAAGTTATGGATTTTTGAATGAAGTAGGAAGTGGGTTTCTTTTACTGGAGCTTTCAAAATGGAGAAGGAAGGGATCTGTCGTGAGAGAAAAAATGAAGACTGAAGTGAGAAATGACAAAGGCTAATGCTTTCTCTATATTTATATTTATTTATTTTCATTTAGATCCAAGCCACTTGGCAAACCAAACACATGCATGAGGACACCTATATTCAAATTTAAAAATTTGACCAATGCATGCTTGGCAAAAAGATCTAATTTATTTATTTATAAATTGGAATATTAGTCACACATTATAACACTTATATTTGTAACATATTTTCACTCTAGAAATGTGACTTCTTTATTACATAAGGTTTTAACAAGATATTTATAACTAACTAATATTTATAATTTACTATCAAGAATATTTATCTATATTATTTATCAAATATATACACGTATATGATTTACCAAAAATTCATACTGAAATGGTTTAAATAAATACTTAAAATCCTTAAATATGGTACATAACAAATCTTATATAATTTATAAATACCATTAAAATTTATCAAAACAATTAAAATAATAATAATCATTCTGGTAAAAATCATAAAATAAATTATCCTTTACCAATTTCATATTTCTTTACAAATCAATATTATCAAAATTAGAAAATATCATTACTTAATTATGAAATCTTATAAATTAAATTTTCAAAATAAGTTTTCTTATAAAAATCATAACAACATACTTATACAAAGTTAAAAATTCATATTTGAACTTAATAAAAATCACTTTATATTCAGAAAATCAAAATATATAAATAAAAATCCAAATAAATCTTAGTAAAAATTCTGGGATGTTACACCGTGTCAAAATAAGGGCACCCAGAGTTTAGGTTTAAACAATAAACTCCAGGTCAGTCATGGGACTGGTGTAAGAACTAAAACAGTTATTAATCTTTATTTTAAAGTTAGGTAAATCAAGGGACCAAGCCGTATAACACGGAACGGGTTTCCTCCCAAGAATACCAGTGCATAAAACAACAGCGCAATGCTAAATAAAGAAAAATGAAGCTATTATAAGACCCAGGTCCCATCACCCAATGCGACACAAACCAGAGGATAGGGTTTTCCCTTATAATAGCCAAAGCATGCTTGATACATTTAAAACAAATCATTCGATACTATAATAAGTGTATAGTATCAAAACAACTTCAAATATAAATGTATCAATCCTAGACGACATGGGTACTATATATCATGTCGCCATACTAGGCTCTACAATCAAAACCGCAAAGTCACGTATTTGGAAATTGGATTTCCGTCTGTGAACCGAGGCCAGGGATCGTCCTCTACCGATTCGAGACAATCTAGCCTACCATGTCTCAGGAACAGCCGCAACTGCACCTTGGAGCGACAGGGCCGGTCCACTGATGTGGATTAAAATACTTGAACACTACGTTTCCCCGCCCTATGGGGTGCAAATGAGCCAACGAATGACTCCATCGGCTTCACATTGTCACCGATAAATCCGAGGCGCCTCGCAACAGCAACAACCACATAAGTTAAACTCGTCAGGGCGTGTAAAACCACTGACGCCACTTCTAGCTAGAAAGAAACGCATGCCCTCCCTGAAGTCCTCTCCCGTTTCTGGTTCACAACCGGGGTGTGAGGCTCGTGAATTCACGTTACACAAAGCTATGCCGCATAGGCTGTGCTTTGATCATCACCACAAGAATTTTCTTTTCAACAGAAGCCTTGATCATTTGCCACTTAGGCATGCCACACAGGCAATTCACTCCATGCGTTTGATATCCATCAATATATAACCCCTGAGCTCGTACGTCTCAGAGAAGGGCGTTAAGCAAGAGAATAAATTCTCCGCCGCCAAACAGATATATATTTAATAGAAATCAATCACACAGACTAAAATCCAATGTCAGACACACAATCCATTTACAAGTTCGTTCTGGGTCTGAACGAAACCGGAGGCACCAAGTACCCCGCATATCCATCGATCTCCAAGTACGTCTGGACGACCACTAACTGATTCCCTCCTCTTGGGTGTACGACCCAATCAAGATCATCAGTAATCACCCAAACGACGTGAAGACCTCCGGTCTTCAACCACCGTCTTAATCCTCGACACCACGTCGAATCAGTTATTCAGAATGGGATAAACCCGGTCTTTCTGAATAACTCGCATATATAATAAACAAGTGTTACACAAACACAACATATGCCTCATTCCAATTCAGAATATTCTTTTATTCCAATATCCTTATACTTTGGGAAAGGTTCCCATTAATTTTATCAAAGATAAATTCTTTAAATTTATTCTTTAATCTCCTTTTGAATATCAATTCAAACTAGTCGGGATTAGCGAACTACACCGAAGTAATCATTTATTTTATTTCCCAATCCCAACCTGTTCATCCCATGAACTAAAACTAGTCATACTTCATATCTAACACCACAGTGTTATCGGTAAATTCAATTACCATATCACGTTCAAATCTAATTAAAGATTTAACTATCGCCTGGAGAAAAACTGGTGATACTCCATTCTCGACCATTTCAATCTAATTAAAGATTCATTAAAACCCCACTTAGTTTTAATCTTCACGGAAATCAATATCCTGTCTTTAACTGGGTTGAAGAACCAATGTCATTTAAAACACGGTTCACTATAAACCCAAAATCACATTCAATTCATTATCAGGTTAAAGAACAAGTGTTATTTAAAACACCGTTCACGATAAACCCAAAAATCAATTCAAATTCAAATTCAATTTCAATTAAATACTATTTAATTGGTACACTTCATTAAATCTAAATAAAAAGATTTAATCTTTTACTCAACTGGGTTTAAGAACAGTGTTAATGAAGACACCATTCACGACAAACCCAAATCCCATTTGATATTAAATACAAGGCTTTGAATAGAAAATATACCGGCTTATATTCAATATCAAATTCTACGACCAACAAATATCGTATTGGAAATAACGATATAAATATATCTTTCAAATTCCCATAACAATACCTATATCATCACAAAATCCAACATCGAATATTCCATAGACAATTTCGATTCAAATCCATTCCAATTCAATTTTTGGAAATTCTGGTTACTTTTAAAACCATTTCAAATCCACTTTATTTAGTTTAAAAAAAATAAATAGAATAATAGTTCTAGTTCAAAACTAGTTCATTTCGATAAAAATCTATTTTTATCTTTTCAAATATGGAGTTTTTCATCCCAATTCTTCACAAATCATTTCTTATGATTTTACACAAATTATTTCTATTTTTAATAATTTTACCAAGGCCCGTACAGTCGATTTCCATCAACGGCCATCGAACTGCACTTATAGCGACCTTTTCCAAATTTGATTTGGACATAATTCCAAATCCAACCGTTAGATTTCTAATTTCTAATATTCATTAGAAAGCTCTTTTCGATACGAACCCAACGGTTCCAGTTTTAGGAGAATCCGACGGTCGGATCTCCCGTAATATCAATTCGAAGTCAATGGTCGAAATTCACGAACTGCCGCAGCGCGGCGCGTTCTATTCAGTCCATTATATTATATATAATATATACTTCGTCGATTTCCTTTTAAAACGTATTTTATAAATCGTTTTAATTTCGTTTTCAAAACGATTTCAACTTCATTTCAAATTCAAATCAAAATTGAATTTTCCCTTATAAATTCAATTTAAATTCATTTCAAATTGATTTCAATTCAAATCGATTTTTAAATCAATTTCAGTTCGTCTTCAATTCCATTCAATTTCAATTCGAATTCATTTCTATTCAATTTCAATTTGTTTTCAATTCAATTTCAATTCGAATTCAATTCTATTCAATTTCAATTCGTTTTCAATTCAATTTCAATTCGAATTTAATCCTATTCAATTCAATTCGAATTCAATTCAATTTCAATTCGAATTCAATCCTATTCAATTCAATTCGTTTCAATTCAATTAATTCGAATTTCATTTAAAAATATTCGATTTTGAAATCACTTTTCAATATTCATTATAAAAATGAATATAATCGATATAAATATCGTTCACGTCAAAATGGCGTCAATCTAATCAACACAGCTTCATATATTTCTATTTTCAAATATTCTATTTCAAATATTTCTTTTTCAAATATTTCTATTCAAATATTTTATTCAAATAGTTCTCTTCAAATATTCTATTTCAAAACTGGAATGAGGCCCAATCAATTACCATTGATTTTATTTCTATGGATTTCCATACAACACATGTATATATCAACAACGACAAATAATCAACCATCATCCAAAGTGCATTCTACACTGTATGAGCATCAAATATAAATATTCAACGCTTATAACAGTCTGTCAATCAATCGATCGACATACAACTAATTATTGGGATTAGTGTATGTCATATATTATCCCAATACCCGTGTGGGGTTTCAATCAATCAAACAAAGATTTTATTTGTGCAATTGGGCGATGTGTAAAATTTATCATCCCAATCAATATTAGTCAAATGTGTGTGTATAAACAAATCGTCCGATTCGTTTAAACATATTTATTTTATATACACGTTAAAAATTATATTTTTAACTATAAAATATTTTCCACTATAAAATATTTCATTTCACATCACATCACACAATCAACTACACATCAAAACCAAACAAACAAGCATACAAGCCGTCCATGGTCTGTGGACGACAGGTGTCGGGTGCTACTAAACACCGTCTACATCCTAGTATATATTTTAACTAGAAAAATTAAACTAAAGGTGAGAAGTTCTCACCGACTAGCTAATCCAAACGCCACGACTCTTCTTATGTAGGAAATCTTCACCTTTTCGTCTTTTGTCACTTTCGTTGTCCGTAGCCACTACAAATATAAAAATCACATTTTTATATTGTTGCTATGTATATAAAAATCACATTTTTATAATCACGCTATATGGATAAAAATTCTATTTTTACACCGCTACTATATAGATAAAAATTCTATTTTTACATCGATGTTCATATAATAAAGATTATATTTTTATCACGCTATTCTGTATATAAAGATTTCGCCTTTTCAAATATAATAAAAATCATATTTTTTTTCTCTTTCTATAATATAAAAATCATATTTTTATATCGCTATTAATATAAAAATCATATTTTTATGTCGCTACTTCGTTATAAAAATTATATTTTTAGCTCGCTAACTTCAGAATAAAATTATATTTTTAGTTCGCTAACCAACAAGTAAAAATCACATTTTTATCATTATTTTAAACAAATCAAAACCCCATCTTTATGGTGAAGTTCATATCATAAAAATTCAATCTTTTCGTTTCTAAAAACCTGATTTTTCTTCTATATAAAAATATCATTTTTCTTATACATAAAAAAAACTAATTTTTCTTATTTTAAAAACCAAAACTTTATATTTCTAAAAACATAAATAAAAATCATATTTTGATATGAGTAAAAGTCCCATTGTAACTCGATTAAAAATCATATCTTTTCATGTATTAAAAATATAATCTTTCATAAATAATAAAACTAAATTTATAAATTAAAGCTGATTTTTATAAATAAAAAATCACCTTGGTTATCACAGGAGGCCGGAGATGGAAGTTCAGGCGGTGAGGGGGTGATGGCGGCGCTCGCGGTTCCGGTAGGGGGTTGGGTGCGGCGGCCTAGGGTTCCTCGATTCTTCGAGGTGGGTGCGGCTTTTCAATCGGAGAAGAAGGAGAGCGAAGGGAGGAAGGAGAAAAAGGAGAGCGAAGGGAGGAAGGAGAAGAAGGAGAGGGGGTCAGCGGTTGTGGAGCGCAGGTCGGAGGGGCGATCGATTCTCGATGGTGGCGGCTAGGGCAGAAGGGGATGAGCGGGTTTTTTATTTTAATTTGACCGTGTTTGACTTTGTGAAGGGAGAGAGGAAAGGAGAGAGTATATATAATTATATATATATTTAATTAATTTAATTTTCTAAAAGCAACTTTTTATTTCGAACTCGAAATCGAACCCACCGACTGTCGTCCCTAGCGTATTACCCCGATTATGAACACAATGGGATATGTATCGTAGGCTGATTCGATCGTTTCGATCAGTTTTGTCAAAATCAAAATATAACTCTATATATTGAATTTGAACGCGCATTCCAATTTACTGGGGTCACATACTAACTCGAAAAATTCCCAAAAAATATTTTCTAGCTTCGTATCGACGATACGGTCCCAACAAAACTAATTTCATCAAATTCTGAGACCGTTTGAAAAATGGCCATTTTCCATTCGATTAAAATCAACTAAAACTGGTCAAACGCGTTTTCCTTTGCCACGCTCACATATTAATTCGAAAAATTATGAAAATTGAAACCTTGCAATAATTTGACATCGCAGATCCAACAAAAGTGGTTTCGTCGAAATCCGAGGTCGTTTGCAAAATTTCTATTTTTAAGGGCCAGAATTCCATAGCGACTATTCTGAATTTTCAACTGGACATAACTTTTTATTCCCGCTATGAAATTTCAATTTTTCGGATTCGTTGGAAAGATATTCTCAAATAGATTCAAATATTTTTGGTTTCGCTAGTTTATTTTGAATCCTGTACATTCATTTGAACTTTGAAATCGAATTATCGAACTACCGCGCCATTTTCAATTCCTTTTATAATTTAAAATAGATATTTATATTCTAACGACGATCTATATAAATATATTCGTTCGAATTCTATTCAAAATAAATTTCTCATCGTTATTATTTAAAATAATTCATTTTAAATATTTAATATTCACTAAAATTGCCAAAATAAAAATTTTAAACTGGCTCGCATTCCGGGGTTGTTACAATCTCCCCCACTTAAAACTTTTCATCCCCGAAAAGGAACGAAGTCGAAAGTTGTTTAACAAATCAACTCAACTTCCAGTATTTTCTTTACGGGAAAAGTTTTTCAACTTTTCAGTTTCTAAAAACTTTTCAAATTTTTCAGAAATTTGGCTAACACCCTAAATTTTCAAAAAAATCCGCCATAACCTCCCCTGCACCAGGGACTTCGGGATATTTCATATAGCCTCCCATGGCCTTCTTCAATCCAAAAGAAAAAGAAAAAGCCTAGCGGCTAGCCAATCGGCTCACAAAATCACCCAAAACTCAAGAAATACAATAAACATGTACCTATTTGTCGGGCAAACAATTTTATTCCTTTTCTTTAGCCTCCTTACTATGAACTGTTCAATGGATACACATGTATATGTATGCAAATGCGACAAATTTTCAATACAATTCACTATTTGGTTCAATTTGGCTAAAGGTTCCACATTTAATTATTCAAGCAATAATCAAACAACACAACCATCAATCAATTAGTTGATTATCTTTTCAAATTCATAACTTTGATACATAGTCAAAAAATCAGATTTTTGATGCCAAATCACAACAATAAGCCCTATCTAATTTTTGTTCTCACACCAGTCAATAGGAAATATATAGAAATTCCACCTTCGAAACTCGAACATAAATACTGATGATGTCATGACAATCATCAGTACCATCTCCGGGCGATTAGAGTGTAATTCTATATCTATCCAGTATATTAAAACTTCGAATACACGTGGATCAGACGTATATGCAAAGTCTATATATACTGGACTGTCCAAATCAATACAAAATAAATAATCAAATACGTATAAAATGATTTAAAATTCAAAACAAAACTTGTTTTCAATTTGAAAAATATACTCTTCACACTCGTTCTAGGATACTACTGATCCTATCTCTAACGAGTCATTCTCGTTGGATATTACTAATCCAATTTCTGATGAATTCTTTTGTATGGCTCTAACGTGTCTTGTTCTCTGAGCTTTGTAAACCAAAGCTCTGATACCAAAATGAAATAGCCGACGAAATTCGGTAGGCTTTGCAACCATCCCTTCATCCCCCAAGCAGCAGGTAATACCCACCGTGGCTTCCACCTGGTCCCCAGTCTCACTTGTTTTACGGCGACCCTCTCGAGCCTCCCGGCCACTGCCTAACCAACCCCCGCAAGGGACATGTGGGGGTAATAACCCACTGTTCGCCACCAAACCACATGGTGAGAACCCCCCATCATGACTGCAACAAGAACTGGTGATACTCCATTCTCGACCATTTCAATCTAATTAAAGATTCATTAAAACCCCACTTAGTTTTAATCTTCACAGAAATCAATATCCTGTCTTTAACTGGGTTGAAGAACCAATGTCATTTAAAACACGGTTCACTATAAACCCAAAATCACATTGAATTCATTATCGGGTTAAAGAGCAAATGTTATTTAAAACACCGTCCACGATAAACCCAAAAATCAATTCAAATTCAATTTCAATTAAATACTATTTAATTGGTACACTTCATTAAATCTAAATAAAAAAGATTTAATCTTTTTCTCAACTGGGTTTAAGAACAGTGTTAATGAAGACACCATTCACGACAAACCCAAATCCCATTTGATATTAAATACAAGGCTCTGAATAGAAAATATACCGGCTTATATTCAATATCAAATTCAACGACCAACAAATATCGTATTGGAAATAACGATATAAATATATCTTTCAAATTCCCATAACAATACCTGTATCGTCACGAAATCCAACATCGAAATATTCCAAAGACAATTTCGATTCAAATCCATTCCAATTCAATTATTGGAAATTCTGGTTACTTTTAAAACCATTTCAAATCCACTTTATTTATTTTAAAATAAATAAATAGAATAATAGTTCTAGTTCAAAACTAGTTTATTTCGATAATAATTTATTTTTATCTTTTCCAATATGGAGTTTTTCATCCCAATTCTTCACAAATCATTTCTTATGATTTTACACAAATTATTTCTATTTTTAATAATTTTACCAAGGCCTATACAGTCGATTTCCATCAACGGCCATCGAACTGCACTTATAGCGACCTTTTACAAATTTGATTTGGACATAATTACAAATCCAACCGTTAGATTTCTAATTTCTAATATTTGTTAGATAGCTCTTTTCGATACGAACCCAACGGTTCTGGTTTTAGGAGAATCCGATGGTCGGATCTCCCGTAATATCAATTCGAAGTCAATGGTCGAAATTCACGAACAGCCGCAGCGTGGCGCGTTCTATTCAGGCCATTATATTATATATATAAATATATATAATATATACTTCATCGATTTCCTTTTAAAACGTATTTTATAAATCGTTTTAAATTCGTTTTCAAAACGATTTCAACTTCATTTCAAATTCAAATCAAAATTGAATTTTCCCTTATAAATTCAATTTAAATTCATTTCAAATTGATTTCAATTCAAATCGATTTTTAATTCAATTTCAGTTCGTCTTCAATTCCATTCAATTTCAATTTGAATTCATTTCTATTCAATTTCAATTCGTTTTCAATTCAATTTCAATTCGAATTCAATTCTATTCAATTTCAATTCGTTTTCAATTCAATTTCAATTCGAATTCAATCCTATTCAATTCTATTCGAATTCAATTCAATTTCAATTCGAATTCAATCCTATTCAATTCAATTCGTTTCAATTCAATTAATTCGAATTTCATTTCAAAATATTCGATTTTGAAATCACTTTTCAATCTTCATTATAAAAATGAATATAATCGATATAAATATCGTTCACGTCAAAATGGTGTCAATCTAATCAGCACGGCTTCATATATTTCTATTTTCAAATATTCTATTTCAAATATTTCTTTTTCAAATATTTCTATTCAAATATTTTATTCAAATAGTTCTCTTCAAATATTCTATTTCAAAACTGGAATGAGGCCCAATCAATTACCATAGATTTTATTTATATGGATTTCCATACAACGTATGTATATATCAACAACAACAAATAATCAACCATCATCCAAAGTGCATTCTACACTGTATAAGCATCAAATATAAATATTCAACGCTTATAACAGTCTGTCAATCAATCGATCGATATACAACTAATTATTGGGATTAGTGTATGTCATATATCATCCCAATACCCGTGTGGGGTTTCAATCAATCAAACACAGATTTTATTTGTGCAATTGGGCGATGTGTAAAATTTATCGTCCCAATCAATATCAGTCAAATGTGTGTATATAAACAAATCGTCCGATTCGTTTAAACATATTTATTTTATATACACGTTAAAAATTATATTTTTAACTATAAAATATTTTCCACTATAAAATATTTCATTTCATTTCACATCACATCACACAATCAACTACACATCAAAACCAAACAAACAAGCATACAAGCCGTCCATGGTCTGTGGACGACGGGTATCGGGTGCTACTAAACACCGTCTGCATCCTAGTATATATTTTAACTAGAAAAATTAAACTAAAGGTGAGAAGTTCTCACCGACTAGCTAATCCAAACGCCACGACTCTTCTTATGTAGGAAATCTTCACCTTTTCGTCTTTTGTCACTTTCGTTGTCCGTAGCCACTACATATATAAAAATCACATTTTTATATTGTTGCTATGTATATAAAAATCACATTTTTATAATCACGCTATATGGATAAAAATTCTATTTTTACACCGCTACTATATAGATAAAAATTCTATTTTTACATCGATGTTCATATAATAAAGATTATATTTTTATCACGCTATTCTCTATATAAAGATTTCGTCTTTTCAAATATAATAAAAATCATATTTTTTCTCTTTCTATAATATAAAAATCATATTTTTATATCGCTACTAATATAAAAATCATATTTTTATGTCGCTACTTCGTTATAAAAATTATATTTTTAGCTCGCTAACTTCAGAATAAAGTTATATTTTTAGTTCGCTAACCAACAAGTAAAAATCACATTTTTATCATTATTTTAAACAAATCAAAACCCCATCTTTATGGTGAAGTTCATATAATAAAAATTCAATCTTTTCGTTTCTAAAAACCTGATTTGTCTTCTATATAAAAATCTCATTTTTCTTATACATAAAAAAAACTAATTTTGCTTATTTTAAAAACCAAAACTTTATATTTCTAAAAACATAAATAGAAATCATATTTTGATATGAGTAAAAGTCCCATTTTAACTCGATTAAAAATCGTATCTTTTCATGTATTAAAAATATAATCTTTCATAAATAATAAAACTAAATTTATAAATTAAAACTGATTTTTATAAATAAAAAATCACCTTGGTTATCACAGGAGCCCGGAGATGGAAGTTCAGGCGGTGACGGGGTGATGGCGGCGCTCGCGGTTCCGGTAGGCGGTTGGGTGCGGCGGCCTAGGGTTCCTCGCTTCTTCGAGGTGGGCGCGGCTTTTCAATCGGAGAAGAAGGAGAGCGAAGGGAGGAAGGGGAAGAAGGAGAGGGGGTCAGCGGTTGTGGAGCGTAGGTTGGAGGGGCGATCGATCCTCGATGGTGGCGGCTAGGGCAGAAGGGGATGAGCGGGTTTTTTATTTTAATTTGACCGTGTTTGACTTTGTGAAGGGAGAGAGTATATATAATTATATATATATATATATTTAATTTTCAAAAAGCAACTTTTTATTTCGAACTCGAAATCGAACCCACCGATTGTCATCCCTAGCTTATTACCCCCATTCCGAACACAATGGGATATGTATCGTAGGCTGATTCGATCGTTTCGATTAGTTTTCGTCAAAATCAAAATATAACTCTATATATTGAATTTGAACGCGCATTCCAATTTACTGGGGTCACATACTAACTCGAAAAATTTCCAAAAAATATTTTCTAGCTTCGTATCGATGATACGGTCCTAAAAAAACTAATTTCATCGAATTCTGAGACCGTTTGAAAAATGCCCATTTTCCAGTCGATTAAAATCAACTGAAACTGGTCAAACACGTTTTCCTTTGCCACGCTCACATATTAATTCGAAAAATTATGAAAATTGAAACCTAGCAAAAATTTAACATCACGGATCGAACAAAAGTGGTTTCGTCGAAATCCGAGGTCGTTTGCAAAATTTCCATTTTAAGGGCCAGAATTCCATAGTGACTATTCTGAATTTTCAACTGGACATAACTTTTTATTCTCGATATGAAATTTCAATTTTTCAGATTCGTTGGAAAGATATTCTCAAATAGATTCAAATATTTTTGGTTTCACTGAAATCCGGTTTATTTTGAATCCTGTACATTCATTTGAACTTTGAAATCGAATTATCGAACAACCGCGCCATTTTCAATTCCTTTTATAATTTAAAATAAATATTTATATTCTAACGACGATCTATATAAATATATTCATTCGAATTCTATTCAAAATAAATTTCTCATCGTTATTATTTAAAATAATTCATTTTAAATATTTAATATTCCCTAAAATTGCCAAAATAAAAATTTTAAACTGGCTCGCATTTCCGGGTTGTTACATCTGTAATCCACAATCTCTTTATATTATTGCTTGATTTCATCGTTAAAATAACATGTTCTACTTAATATGTAATTAAGTATATCTAAGTTCACATGTTTTCTGTTTAACATGTCACTCATTATTTATGATTAAATATAACTTATTTCATTTTATAAGTTTGCCTCGTTCTTTCTTATTTAATCATAATTCCATCTTATAATGTCTCTACCACTTATCGTTGTTTATTTATTAACTTAGTTCTCTTAACTAAGGTTTACTAATAAGTTTCTCTTCCCACGAATATAAATTATGTTGTCCTTATCCGTAGATTTCAGATTCTCGTTCTTACAAATAACTTAATTTACAATTAAGTACAACTTAACTCATTACATAAGTTATTTCATTTTCTTTATCGTTTAGTATAACCTAAGTTATAATTTCCACTTGTCCCTAGGACAAGCCTACTTATTATACAACATTCTCAATACTGTAACTTATTTATAATAGGTTATTATCATTCCCCATTCATTCCAATCCTTTTACTGTTATAATTAATTCAATTGTAATTTATTTCCATTAATTACAATTAATGTCATTTATTTCTATCCTTTTATAATCATTTATTTATATATATGCTTATGTACTAGACCTCTCACATTGAGCCTATCACTTGTGGATGCTGGTTTTGCCGGGCGATTCCGGGCAGACTTCTTCCACAAGTTGACTTAACCTCGTGTCATAGCACCGTTACATGTTTGTTTACACACTAGACCCCTCACATTAAATTAACAACTTGTGGACGCTGGATTTTCCGGGTGATTCAGGCAGACTTCTACCACAAGTTGAATTTAACCTCATGTTTAAGTGCAGTTATAGTTTTCTATTTATTGTAAATTTAGGCATGTTCATTCTTTCAAGTTTTACTGTAATCTATACTTTACATGTCATACTTAGTTTCACATTAAGTCCATTTCTTATTGCCATGTCTCCTAATATGTAATTAACTTCATTTTTAAAATGATAACATGTACTCATAAAATCATGTAATTATTCCTTTCTAACAATTTAACATGTAACTATCGCAATTCTACAGTCAAAGGTTCAAGTATAATATGTCACAAGTTAACAATTAAGCGTTCAATTGCATAATATATCACAAATTATCCAGTAATTAAAACTTACATGTATACAACAGTAATTGTTTCCACATTTTTAACAAGTTTATATTTCCACATGTTAACTTTTCATGTTTTTAATCATTTTAACATATAATAATATCAAATCAACATTTCTAACAGATTTACACTGCATGTTTATGGGGAATGTCAAATAATAACATACCATTATCAAAAATGATATAACTTAAATCCACTCACATTATATGCCGATTTAGAAGAGAATCGCTTTGGATTGGTTGCAGATGGAAAGTCATGAGTTTGTATTGTCGTTGTAGTTGAAAACGTCTTATTCTCTGAATTTTTCGTTGTTGATGATAATTTTTTTTTTTAATCTTCATTTAGATAGCGCTCCAATATTATAATTAATAATTTTATTTAGAAATTATATGGAGGAAGAAGAAGAGAGTAAAGAAACAACAAATGTGAATGGAGAGCTGTGGGGTCCTTTATATATAAAGCTCAAATTGACACTGACCGTCTATTTTCTGTAATAACCCGAAAATGCGAGCCAGTTTGAAATTTTTATTTTGGCAATTTTAGTGAATTGTGAATATTTAAAATAGATTATTTTAAAAAATATCGACGTGAAATTCATTTTGAATATAAATAGAACGTATATATTATACGCGTCGTCGTTAGAATATAAATATTTATATATAATTATAAATAGAATTGAAAACGGCGCGGTAGTTCGATAATTTGATTTCAAACTTCAATTGAATGTACCGGGTGCAAAGCAATCCGGATTTTAGTGAAACCAAAAATAATAGGATCTAATTGATAATATCTTTCCAACGAATCCGACAAATCGAAATTTCATAGCGGGAATCAAAAGATATGTCCAGTTGAAAATTCTGAATAGTCGCTATGGAATTCAGGCCCTTAAAAATGGACATTTTGCAAATGACCTCGGAATTCGACGAAACCACTTTTGTTGGATCCGTGATGTCATGTTATTGCTAGGTTTCAAATTTCATAATTTTTCGAATCAATATGTGAGCGTGGCAAAGGAAAACGCGTTTGACCAGTTTCAGTTGATTTTAATCGACTGGAAATTGGCCATTTTTCTAACGGTCTCAGAATTCGACGAAACTAGTTTTGTTAGGACCGTATCGTCAATACGAAGCTAGAAAATATTTTTCTGGAATTTTTAAAGTTCGTATGCGGCCCCGGTAATTTAAAATGTACGTTCAAATTGAATATATACTGAATTATATTGTAAATTCAACAGAAACCGATTTAAACAGTCGAATTGACCTGCGATACATATCCCATTGTGTTCGGAATGGGGGTAAAACGCAAGGGACGACAGTCGGTGGGTCTGATTTCGATTTGAAAATAAAAAGTTGCTTTTGAAAATTTAATAATAAATTAAATAATATAAAATACCCCCCTATATCTCTCCACCTATACCCGTTGACCATTTCAGATTAAATAAAAAAAAAACCAAAACCCGATCGAACCCCTCTGCCCTAGCCGCCGTTGCCATCGCCCGTCGCTCCTCCCCCAAGGCCGCGCCTCCTCCTCCACCCCCTCTCATCTCGAAGCTCCGACGTCCCTCTTCCCTCCCCCCCTCTTCTTCAGCTAATCGATGCAGACCCCTCCCCGAATAGGGCAAGCCCAACGCGCACCCTTCTTGCCGCCGCGCTCCAGCAAATCGCCACCCTCCGACGACCACCCAACCACCAACGTGCCCCTCAGCCTTCCCCATTCTTATTTGAGTCGCGATCCCAACCCGCCCCTGCTCCGACATCCGCCAGTGACCGAGCCCCCTCTGACCCTCCGCCTGCTCCCACTCCGGCGCCGACCATCGCAGAAATCCTTCCCCCATTTTTTCAGCAAAAATTGAATGAACTATAAGTATTTATTTACTTACATTTATTTTATTTTTCAGTTTTAAATATATAAGAGTGTTTGAAAAATCGGATTTTTATTTATAAAGTAGCATTAAAAAGATTATATTCTTGTTCATTGAAAGTATGCTTTTTTACTTCATTGAAGATATGATTTTTATTTCACTAAAGATATGATTTTTATTTCACTAAAGATATGATTTTTATTTCACTAAAGATATGATTTTTATTTCACTAACGATATGATTTTTATTTCACTCAGGGTATGATTTTTATTTCACTAAAGGTATGATTTTTATTTCATTGAAGATATGATTTTTGTTAATGTAAAGGAGAGATTTTTGTTGATGAAAAGTATAGATTTTTATATATACGAGAAATATAGATTGTTGTTAATGAAAAGTATAAATTCTTATATATAATAACATGGAGTTAAAAATGAGATTTTTTATATGAATGTGAGGTAAAAATACGATTTTACTATATATGAATGTGAAGTAAAAATTCGATTTTTACATATGTAGTGAAAGCGGACAACGAAAGCGACAAAAGGCGATAACGATGAAGATTTCTATCAATGAAGTGTCGTGAAGTTGGATAGCTTTTGGTGAGAACTTCTCACTCTAAATTCTCTTTTTCTAGTTATATATATACTAGGATGCAGACGGTGCTTAGTAGCACCCGACACCCGTCATCCACAGACCATGGATGGCTTGTTTGTTAAATTGTTTGGTTGTGTAGTTGGTTAGTCTAATTGGTTTGAATTGAATTGTTTGGTGAAATGGAATTGATTTGATTGATGTGTGAATGGCGTGGGCCTTCACTAGACCGGGGATAAGGCTAGGCCTTGTCCCGTTTCTAGTATCGTGCCGTTATGCCGCCGAAATTTTCTAAAATATGTTAGAAAAATAAAAATATCATTTTTATTGTGTAAATGAAATGAATAGAAATTCATGTGTTGAAATAGAATATTTTATCGTTAAAAATATAATTTTTAACGTGGAAGTGAATAAAATAAAATATTCATTTACAAACCGGACGGTTTGTTTATGTACACCTATTTGAAGGACATTGATTGGGACGATAAATTTTACACATCGCCCAACTGCACAAATAAAATCTGTGTTTGATTGTTTGAAACCCCACACGGGTGTTGGGATGAAATTTGAAGTTCACTCATCCTGATTGATTAAATATGTCGATCGATTGATTGACAGGCTGTTATAAGCGTCAGATATCTATATTTGATGCTTATACAGTGTAGTGCACTTTGGTTGATGATTGATTATTTTTCAATGCTATTATATACATGTGTTGTATGGAATCCATATAATTAACATTATATGGTGATTGATTGGGCCTCATTCCAATCGGGAAAACAATGAATATTATAAAAGAAAATTCATGTGTTGAATATAAAAATAGTCATGTGTTGACGATGATCATGTGTTGAAACTATTCATGTGTTGAGTAAAATATTTTGAATAAAATAAATTACATCTTTATCACATTTAAAATTAGAACTACTTCCCAGTAGAAGTCTAATTAAAAATCAAACGATAGATACCATAGTTTTATAAAATATTTTACATAACAAAAATAGTGATGTGTTGACAGTACTCATGTGTTGAGATTAGTCGTGTGTTGAAAGAAATATAGATTCATGTGTTGAATGGGATAAATATTCATTTGTTGGATAGAATAAAGAAGTTTTGAAAAATAAAGCCGTGTTGATTAGAGATGCGTTATTTTGACGCGAACGATATTTATATCGATTTTATTCGTTGTATAATGAATATCGAAAAGTGATTTCAAAATTAAATATTTTGAAATGAAATTCAAATTGAATTAGATTAAAATTCGAATTGAATAAAAAGCGAATTTGAATTCAAATAAAATAGAAATGAATTCAAATTGAAATAAATTGAAATTGAAATTGAAATTTAAAACGAACTGAAATTGAATTGAAATCAATTTGAAACGAATTCGAATTGAATCAAATAGAAGGTAAATTCGAATTGAATTGAATTGAAACGAATTTGAATTTGAATTGAATTGAAATGAACTCGAGTTGAATTGAAATCAAATCGATTTGAAATTGAATGTAGAAGTTGAATTGTTTTAGAAACAAATTTAAAACGATTTATAAAATTCGTTTTAAATAGAAATCGACGAAATATATATTATATATATTATATATATAATATAATGGCCTGAATAGAACGCGCCGCGCCGCGGGAGTTCGTGAATTTCGACCATTTATTTCAAACGGACATTGCGGGAGATCCGACCGTCGGATTCTCCTAAAACAGGAACCGTTGGGTTCGTATCGAAAAGAGCTTTCCAATGAATATTAGAAATTTGAAATCTAACGGTTGGATTTGGAATTATGTCCAAATCAATTTCAGAAAAGGTCGCTGTAAGTGCAGTTCGATGGCCGTTGATGGAAATCGACTGTACGGGCCTTGATAAAATTATTAAAAATATCTATAATTTGTGTAAAATTATAATATGTGAATTGGAAAGAATTGGGCTGGAAAATTCCACATTTGAAAAGATAAAAATAGATTTTTATCGAAATGAACTAGTTTTGAACTAGAATTAAAATCAATTTATTTTTGAAATAAATAAATTGAATTTGAAAGTGATTTTAAAAATAATCAATATTCCCAATACGTGGATTGGACTGGAGTTGAATCGAAATTATCTTCGGGATATTTCGATGTTGGATTTCGTGACTATACAGATATTGTTATGGGAATTTGAAAGATATATTTTATATCATTATTTCCAATACGATATTTGTTGGTTTCAGAATTTGGTATTGAATATAAGTCGATATATTTTCTATTCAGAGCCTTGTATTTAATATCAAATGTGATTTGGGTTTATCGTGAATCGTGTTTTAGATGACATTGGTTCTTTAACCCAGTTAAAGACAGGATATTGATTTTTGAAAGGATTAAAGCTAAGTGGAGTTTTAATGAGTCTTTAATTAGATTAAAATGTGAATTGATAATTTAAATTATCAAATCTGAAAGGTGATCGAGAATGGAGTACCACCAGTTTTGCTCCAAAGCGATAGTTAAATCTTTAATTAGATTTGAACGTGAAATGGTAATTAATTTTACCGATAACACCGTGGTGTTAGATATGGAGTATCACCAGTTTTTCTCCATGGGATATATAGGTTGGGATTGGGAAATAAAACAAATAATTACTTCGGTGTGGTTCGCTAATCCCGACTAGTTTGAAATGATATCCAAAGGAAGATTATAGGATAAATTTAGAAGAATTTATCTTGGATAAAATTAATGGGAACATTTCCACAAGAATGTGATTTTGTGAATAAAAGAATATTCTGAATTGGAATGAGGCGTTCGTTGTGTTTGTGTAACATTTGTTTATCATATACGTGGGTTATTCAGAAAGGCCGGGTTATACCCATTCTGAAAAACCGATTCGACGAGATGTCGAAGATGAAGACGGTGGTAGAAGACCGGAAGTCTTCACATCGTTTGGGTGATTACTGATGATCTTGATTGGGCTGTACACCCAGGATGAGGGAATCAGTTGGTGATCGTCCAGACGTACTTGGAGATGGATGGATATGCGAGGAAAGTGCCTCCGGTTTCGTTCAGACCCAGAACGAACTTGTAAATGGATTGTGTGTCTGACATTGGATTTTATTCTGTGTTGGTTGATCTCTATTAAATATACATCTGTTTGGCTGCGGAGAATTTATTCTCTTGCTTAACGCCCTTCTCTGAGACATACGAGCTCAGAGGTTGTATATCGATGGACATCAGTCGCATGGAATGAATTGCCTGTGTGGCACGCGTAAGTGGCAATTGATCAAGGCTTCTGTTGAAAAGCAAAGTCTTGTGGTTGATGATCAAAGCACGGCCTGTGTGGCGTAGCTTTGTGTATAACGTGAATTCGCGAGCCTCACACCTCGGTATGAGTCAAAAACGGGAGACGGACCGCTGGGAGAGCACGACGTTTCTTTCTAGCTAGGGTGGTGTCAGTGACCTACCAGCCCTGACATTTATATACTTTTCACCTGTGTGGTTGTTGGATATGAGGCGCCTCGGATATAGGTCTGTAAGGACCGGGAAACGTGTGTTCAGGAATTGCCAATCCTCAAAAGTAAGAGAGGACCGGCCCAGCCGATTCCAAGGATCATAGTGGGGTCCTGAGGCATTTGCTAGAGTGTCTCGAACGCGGAGAGGAGCTTGCCCCTTGCCTTGGCTCATGACGGAAATCCAATTTCCAATACGTGATAGTGCGGTTTATTTGTAGAACCTAGTATGGCGACATAGTGGTATGGGTCATTCATGCCGCCTATGATTGATATTTATGATTTGAATTGTTTTGACACTATACACTTATAATAGTATCAAATAATGTGTTTTAAACGTACCAAGCATGATTTGGCTGTTATAAGGTAAAAACCCTATCCTCCGGCTTGCGTTGCATTGTGTGATGGGACCTGGGTCTTATAACAGCTTCATTTTTCTTTATTTAGCATTGCGCTGTTTGTTTTATGCACTGGTATTCTTGGGAGGAAACCCGTTCCGTGTTATACGGCGTGGTCCCTTGATTTACCTAACTTTAAAAATAAAGATTAATAACTGTTTTAGTTCTCACACCAGTCCCATGACTGACCTGGAGTTTATTGTTTTAACCTAAACTCTGGGTGCCCCTATTTTCCGCACGGGCAGCTAGTAGTTTTGGTTTTGCAGATTTATATTCACAGGGTCCTGATTAACAGCTGGAACGATGCTCGGAAAGCTCTGTATCCGTGTATCACTTTCAGTTGTGTTTTGTATATTTTTCCGCTGCTATGTAATTTATTGTAATCTCTGATATTTGTCGAATGTAATTTATTCATTTATACTCTGTATATTCTTGTATCTGATGGAATTGTTGTAATAGCAATGAAATGTTCTTCCGTATGCGTTCATTTGTGTGTTGTTCTCAAAGTATCTGCTCTTTCCTTCACGGGGAAGTTACGGGTCCTTACAGTGGTATCAGAGCTTTGGTTTGCAGAGCTCGAGAACAAGACACATTAGAACCATACGAAAGAATTCATCAGATATTGGATTAGTAATATCCAATTAGAATGACTCGTTAGAGATAGGATCAGTAGTATCCTAGAACGGGTGTGAAGAGTATATTTTTCAAATGAAAACAATTTTGTTTTAAAATTTAAATCGTTTTATACGTATTTGAATATTTATTTATTTTGAATATGGACAATCGAGTATATAAAGATTTCGCGTATACGCGTCATGAACGTATATTCGAAGTTTTAATATACTGGATAGATATAGAATCACATTCTAGACACCCGGGGATAATTCTGGTGATGTGGCCACATCATCAGTATTTATATTCGTGTTTCGAAGGTGTGATTTCTATATATTTCCATCAGACTGGTGTGAGAACCAAAACTTATAAGCTAGAACACATTGTTGTGAATTGGCATCAAAAATGTGATTTTTTGTATATATATCAAAATTATGAATTTGAAACTCTAATTCACTAATTGATTGATGTTTGTGTTGTTTGTTCATTTGTTTGATAATTTTGAACCACTATGCCTAATAGAATCAAATTTTGAATTATATTGAAAATTGGTCGCATTTGCTTGCATATACCTATACTTACATTGAACAGGTCATAGCAAGGAGGCTAGAGCCGAAGAATAAAATTTGTTTGCCCGACAAATAGGTACATGTTTACTACATAATTTACTGTTTTGTTTGGGTGATGATGATTTTATGAGCCTATTGGCTAGCCGCTTGGCTTTTTCTTTTTCTTTTTGAGATCTGAAGGACCGGGGAAGCTATTTGAAATTCCCCGATGCTCCCGGTGCAGGGGAGGTTATGACGAAATTTTTCGAAAATTTAGGGTGTTAGCCAAATTTTTGAAGAATTTGAAAATTCTCAGAAACTAAAAAGTTGGAGAATGGAAGCCAGATCGAATGTAGAACTTATTAATCAAACCACTTTCGACTTTGTTCCTTTTCGGGGACGAAAAGTTTTAAGTGGGGGAGATTGTAATAACCCGTAAAATGCGAGCCAGTTTGAAATTTTTATTTTGGCAATTTTAGTGAATTGTGAATATTTAAAATAGATTATTTTAAATAATATCGACGTGAAATTCATTTTGAATATAAATAGAACGTATATATTATACGCGTCGTCGTTAGAATATAAATATTTATATATAATTATAAATAGAATTGAAAACGGCGCGGTAGTTCGATAATTTGATTTCAAACTTCAATTGAATGTACCGGGTGCAAAACAATCCGGATTTTAGTGAAACCAAAAATAATAGGATCTAATTGATAATATCTTTCCAACGAATCCGACAAATCGAAATTTCATAGCGGGAATCAAAAGATATGTCCAGTTGAAAATTCTGAATAGTCGCTATGGAATTCAGGCCCTTAAAAATGGACATTTTGCAAATGACCTCGGAATTCGACGAAACCACTTTTGTTGGATCCGTGATGTCAAGTTATTGCTAGGTTTCAAATTTCATAATTTTTCGAATCAATATGTGAGCGTGGCAAAGGAAAACGCGTTTGACCAGTTTCAGTTGATTTTAATCGACTGGAAATTGGCCATTTTTCTAACGGTCTCAGAATTCGACGAAACTAGTTTTGTTAGGACCGTATCGTCAATACGAAGCTAGAAAATATTTTTCTGGAATTTTTAAAGTTCGTATGCGGCCCCGGTAATTTAAAATGTACGTTCAAATTGAATATATACTGAATTATATTGTAAATTCAACAGAAACCGATTTAAACAGTCGAATTGACCTGCGATACATATCCCATTGTGTTCGGAATGGGGGTAAAACGCAAGGGACGACAGTCGGTGGGTCTGATTTCGATTTGAAAATAAAAAGTTGCTTTTGAGAATTTAATAATAAATTAAATAATATAAAATACCCCCCCTATATCTCTCCTCCTATACCCGTTGACCATTTCAGATTAAATAAAAAAAAACCAAAACCCGATCGAACCACTCTGCCCTAGCCGCCGTTGCCATCGCCCGTCGCTCCTCCCCCAAGGCCGCGCCTCCTCCTCCACCCCCTCTCATCTCGAAGCTCCGACGTCCCTCTTCCCTCCCCCCTCTTCTTCAGCTAATCGATGCAGACCCCTCCCCGAATAGGGCAAGCCCAACGCGCACCCTTCTTGCCGCCGCGCTCCAGCAAATCGCCACCCTCCGACGACCACCCAACCACCAACGTGCCCCTCAGCCTCCCCCATTCTTATTTGAGTCGCGATCCCAACCCGCCCCTGCTCCGACATCCGCCAGTGACTGAGCCCCCTCTGACCATCCGCCTGCTCCCACTCCGGCGCCGACCATCGCAGAAATCCTTCCCCCCCTTTTTTCAGCAAAAATTGAATGAACTGTAAGTATTTATTTACTTACATTTATTTTATTTTTCAGTTTTAAATATATTAGAGTGTTTGAAAAATCGGATTTTTATTTATAAAGTAGCATTAAAAAGATTATATTCTTGTTCATTGAAAGTATGCTTTTTACTTCATTGAAGATATGATTTTTATTTCACTAAAGATATGATTTTTATTTCACTAAAGATATGATTTTTATTTCACTAAAGATATGATTTTTATTTCACTAAAGATATGATTTTTATTTCACTAACGATATGATTTTTATTTCACTCAGGGTATGATTTTTATTTCACTAAAGGTATGATTTTTATTTCATTGAAGATATGATTTTTGTTAATGTAAAGGAGAGATTTTTGTTGATGAAAAGTATAGATTTTTATATATACGAGAAATATAGATTGTTGTTAATGAAAAGTATAAATTCTTATATATAATAACATGGAGTTAAAAATGAGATTTTTTATATGAATGTGAGGTAAAAATACGATTTTTCTATATATGAATGTGAAGTAAAAATTCGATTTTTACATATGTAGTGAAAGCGGACAACGAAAGCGACAAAAGGCGATAACGATGAAGATTTCTATCAATGAAGTGTCGTGAAGTTGGATAGCTTTTGGTGAGAACTTCTCACTCTAAATTCTCTTTCTCTAGTTATATATATACTAGGATGCAGACGGTGCTTAGTAGCACCCGACACCCGTCATCCACAGACCATGGATGGCTTGTTTGTTAAATTGTTTGGTTGTGTAGTTGGTTAGTCTAATTGGTTTGAATTGAATTGTTTGGTGAAATGGAATTGATTTGATTGATGTGTGAATGGCGTGGGCCTTCACTAGACCGGGGATAAGGCTAGGCCTTGTCCCGTTTCTAGTATCGTGCCGTTATGCCGCCGAAATTTTCTAAAATATGTTAGAAAAATAAAAATATCATTTTTATTGTGTAAATGAAATGAATAGAAATTCATGTGTTGAAATAGAATATTTTATCGTTAAAAATATAATTTTTAACGTGGAAGTGAATAAAATAAAATATTCATTTACAAACCGGACGGTTTGTTTATGTACACCTATTTGAAGGACATTGATTGGGACGATAAATTTTACACATCGCCCAACTGCACAAATAAAATCTGTGTTTGATTGTTTGAAACCCTACACGGGTGTTGGGATGAAATTTGAAGTTCACTCATCCTGATTGATTAAATATGTCGATCGATTGATTGACAGGCTGTTATAAGCGTCAGATATCTATATTTGATGCTTATACAGTGTAGTGCACTTTGGTTGATGATTGATTATTTTTCAATGCTATTATATACATGTGTTGTATGGAATCCATATAATTAACATTATATGGTGATTGATTGGGCCTCATTCCAATCGGGAAAACAATGAATATTATAAAAGAAAATTCATGTGTTGAATATAAAAATAGTCATGTGTTGACGATGATCATGTGTTGAAACTATTCATGTGTTGAGTAAAATATTTTGAATAAAATAAATTACATCTTTATCACATTTAAAATTAGAACTACTTCCCAGTAGAAGTCTAATTAAAAATCAAACGATAGATACCATAGTTTTATAAAATATTTTACATAACAAAAATAGTGATGTGTTGACAGTACTCATGTGTTGAGATTAGTCGTGTGTTGAAAGAAATATAGATTCATGTGTTGAATGGGATAAATATTCATTTGTTGGATAGAATAAAGAAGTTTTGAAAAATAAAGCCGTGTTGATTAGAGATGCGTTATTTTGACGCGAACGATATTTATATCGATTTTATTCGTTGTATAATGAATATCGAAAAGTGATTTCAAAATTAAATATTTTGAAATGAAATTCAAATTGAATTAGATTAAAATTCGAATTGAATAGAAAGCGAATTTGAATTCAAATAAAATAGAAATGAATTCAAATTGAAATAAATTGAAATTGAAATTGAAATTTAAAACGAACTGAAATTGAATTGAAATCAATTTGAAACGAATTCGAATTGAATCAAATAGAAGGTAAATTCGAATTGAATTGAATTGAAACGAATTTGAATTTGAATTGAATTGAAATGAACTCGAGTTGAATTGAAATCAAATCGATTTGAAATTGAATGTAGAAGTTGAATTGTTTTAGAAACAAATTTAAAACGATTTATAAAATTCGTTTTAAATAGAAATCGACGAAATATATATTATATATATTATATATATAATATAATGGCCTGAATAGAACGCGCCGCGCCGCGGCAGTTCGTGAATTTCGACCATTTATTTCAAACGGACATTGCGGGAGATCCGACCGTCGGATTCTCCTAAAACCGGAACCGTTGGGTTCGTATCGAAAAGAGCTTTCCAATGATTATTAGAAATTTGAAATCTAACGGTTGGATTTGGAATTATGTCCAAATCAATTTCAGAAAAGGTCGCTGTAAGTGCAGTTCGATGGCCGTTGATGGAAATCGACTGTACGGGCCTTGATAAAATTATTAAAAATATCTATAATTTGTGTAAAATTATAATATGTGAATTGGAAAGAATTGGGCTGGAAAATTCCACATTTGAAAAGATAAAAATAGATTTTTATCGAAATGAACTAGTTTTGAACTAGAATTAAAATCAATTTATTTTTGAAATAAATAAATTGAATTTGAAAGTGATTTTAAAAATAATCAATATTCCCAATACGTGGATTGGACTGGAGTTGAATCGAAATTATCTTCGGGATATTTCGATGTTGGATTTCGTGACTATACAGATATTGTTATGGGAATTTGAAAGATATATTTTATATCGTTATTTCCAATACGATATTTGTTGGTTTCAGAATTTGGTATTGAATATAAGTCGATATATTTTCTATTCAGAGCCTTGTATTTAATATCAAATGTGATTTGGGTTTATCGTGAATCGTGTTTTAGATGACATTGGTTCTTTAACCCAGTTAAAGACAGGATATTGATTTTTGAAAGGATTAAAGCTAAGTGGAGTTTTAATGAGTCTTTAATTAGATTAAAATGTGAATTGATAATTTAAATTATCAAATCTGAAAGGTGATCGAGAATGGAGTACCACCAGTTTTGCTCCAAAGCGATAGTTAAATCTTTAATTAGATTTGAACGTGAAATGGTAATTAATTTTACCGATAACACCGTGGTGTTAGATATGGAGTATCACCAGTTTTTCTCCATGGGATATATAGGTTGGGATTGGGAAATAAAACAAATAATTACTTCGGTGTGGTTCGCTAATCCCGACTAGTTTGAAATGATATCCAAAGGAAGATTATAGGATAAATTTAGAAGAATTTATCTTGGATAAAATTAATGGGAACATTTCCACAAGAATGTGATTTTGTGAATAAAAGAATATTCTGAATTGGAATGAGGCGTTCGTTGTGTTTGTGTAACATTTGTTTATTATATACGTGGGTTATTCAGAAAGGCCGGGTTATACCCATTCTGAAAAACCGATTCGACGAGATGTCGAAGATGAAGACGGTGGTAGAAGACCGGAAGTCTTCACATCGTTTGGGTGATTACTGATGATCTTGATTGGGCTGTACACCCAGGATGAGGGAATCAGTTGGTGATCGTCCAGACGTACTTGGAGATGGATGGATATGCGAGGAAAGTGCCTCCGGTTTCATTCAGACCCAGAACGAACTTGTAAATGGATTGTGTGTCTGACATTGGATTTTATTCTGTGTTGATTGATCTCTATTAAATATACATCTGTTTGGCGGCGGAGAATTTATTCTCTTGCTTAACGCCCTTCTCTGAGACATACGAGCTCAGAGGTTGTATATCGATGGACATCAGTCGCATGGAATGAATTGCCTGTGTGGCACGCGTAAGTGGCAATTGATCAAGGCTTCTGTTGAAAAGCAAAGTCTTGTGGTTGATGATCAAAGCACGGCCTGTGTGGCGTAGCTTTGTGTATAACGTGAATTCGCGAGCCTCACACCTCGGTATGAGTCAAAAACGGGAGACGGACCGCTGGGAGAGCACGACGTTTCTTTCTAGCTAGGGTGGTGTCAGTGACCTACCAGCCCTGACATTTATATACTTTTCACCTGTGTGGTTGTTGGATATGAGGCGCCTCGGATATAGGTCTGTAAGGACCGGGAAACGTGTGTTCAGGAATTGCCAATCCTCAAAAGTAAGAGAGGACCGGCCCAGCCGATTCCAAGGATCATAGTGGGGTCCTGAGGCATTTGCTAGAGTGTCTCGAACGCGGAGAGGAGCTTGCCCCTTGCCTCGGCTCATGACGGAAATCCAATTTCCAATACATGATAGTGCGGTTTATTTGTAGAACCTAGTATGGCGACATAGTGGTATGGGTCATTCATGCCGCCTATGATTGAAATTTATGATTTGAATTGTTTTGACACTATACACTTATAATAGTATCAAATAATGTGTTTTAAACGTACCAAGCATGATTTGGCTGTTATAAGGTAAAAACCCTATCCTCCGGCTTGCGTTGCATTGTGTGATGGGACCTGGGTCTTATAACAGCTTCATTTTTCTTTATTTAGCATTGCGCTATTTGTTTTATGCACTGGTATTCTTGGGAGGAAACCCGTTCCGTGTTATACGGCGTGGTCCCTTGATTTACCTAACTTTAAAAATAAAGATTAATATCTGTTTTAGTTCTCACACCAGTCCCATGACTGACCTGGAGTTTATTGTTTTAACCTAAACTCTGGGTGCCCCTATTTTCCGCACGGGCAGCTAGTAGTTTTGGTTTTGCAGATTTATATTCACAGGGTCCTGATTAACAGCTGGAACGATGCTCGGAAAGCTCTGTATCCGTGTATCACTTTCAGTTGTGTTTTGTATATTTTTCCGCTGCTATGTAATTTATTGTAATCTCTGATATTTGTCGAATGTAATTTATTCATTTATACTCTGTATATTCTTGTATCTGATGGAATTGTTGTAATAGCAATGAAATGTTCTTCCGTATGCGTTCATTTGTGTGTTGTTCTCAAAGTATCTGCTCTTTCCTTCACGGGGAAGTTACGGGTCCTTACATTTTCCCTGATGAAATCAATTCTCTCCACGTTATAAGACCAATTGGAAGTTGCCAAGTCAATAATAATTTTGAGTTGGACCAATAAAACAAAGCCAACAAGGCATGCGTTGTCATTTCATACCAATTAAATGTGCCAATTAGACGCCAAATTAATTTTCTACCATTATGCACATTAATTCCTTTTTCATCTTTATTTATTATGTGCATACATTCTTTATACATTTCTAAGTATATACACATATATTCCCTTTTAATTCATTATGTCAATTCCTGGTTTGGCTCTTTTTAAATAGATTATGCGCATATTTTCTTTTTTCTATATATTTGCATGCACATTTTGTATGTATGTATATAACCTAATAAATTGTACCTTGTTTAATTTTTCACTTTCCATTAATACTTATTGTTTACCTTCTATTGCCTATCATTAATTCTTTTACTTTTGAATTTCGAATGTTATGTGCATATAATTACACATCTTCCTTATTATTTTATATGCCTTATCTTTTTATTTAATGCAATCATTTTACTATGCTTTCTTTTTCCTTATTTCAATCAATTCTTTGCATTAATTTAGCACATGTATTATCTTCCCATCAATTTTGAATTGATTTGAATTATATTCATATATAAGGTCCTTATATATACAAAACTTCTAATGACAATTTTACGCGTATATATATGCGCACAACTTATACTTCATTTTCAAAATTTAAATGTTGTTGTACCATTATTTAATTCTTGCCATATTTCTTTGATTGCAGCCTTATTTTGAACTTATATATATATATATATATATATATTTCTGCACATATATACATATATATATATATTCTCATATACATATATATGTATATTTTTCTACACTTCCTTATATGTATATTTTTTCTTATATATACGTTTATATATATTTTCTCTTTAGATCATGTGTTATTTCAGCCGTTCCCTTGAAACAAAAGTATGACGTCGGCGGAAATCGAACTCTGAACCTCTTGTATGCAAGCCACACGTTCTAACCAACTGGACTACTAAGGATATTGTTAATAAGACTTAGAATAATGGTAGTTATTGTTCTCTTCTTATTCCTCTTTTTCATGTTTGTTTCAATGTTTCATTTAAACCATTGCATGAATCTTTTTCTTTTATTATTGATGCATAATATTTGTAAATCAGTGCATGCAGTATGTCTACACTGAATGCAACCAATTCTTTCTTTCTTTTAATGCATGCGTTACATTTTTATTTGCATTAATATTTTCTTCTTTTAAATGTTTATGTATATGTATATATATACACATATGCATTATTTAATTATTTAATTGTTACAAAATGCGCGGTGTTACATTCTCCCACCTAGGAAATTTCATCTCTGAAATTTGATAAAGGGTAAAAATCAATTAACCCCTCGCATAATTTACATCCATCATTGTGCAACCGATTTTTGCAAACATTGTGCATTATGCAAAGTGAAATACAATATAATAATACATGTATGGCTAAGAGGTACCTCCTATGTGTATACAAGTTTTTCAAAAATCCTTTTAAAATATGATGCTCGCATCCTAAATATACTGGCAGTTCTACATGAATGCAATATTTTGAAGAAAAAAAAATTACTTTTTATCTAAATTTTCCCACACTCTTACTGAGGAAGAGCGTAGTTCATCCAATTTTTGCATCCAAAACCCTACCAAGCAATGCTATTTTTCGAATTTCAGAAAAAAATATTTTTCTAAATTCGATTTCTTATGTTATAAAAAGGTGGAAAACGGAAAACTTCACATCTTATGTTTTTCTTTTATGTACCTTATTCCAACCGTACTTGGATTTTATGTAACTATCTATAAAGATTCCCTTGTTTTCGAGTCCAAGCACATCCCACATAAGATAATTTTCTTTATTACAGATTTTCTTTTTCGTCTTATCTTGGAAATTTTTGTTCTTGTCCATCTTTTCTTATAATTTTCCATTTTTCTTTAACTGTCTGTTTGTTGCTTTACGAAATTTGTAGTTTCCTGTTTAGTTGTACCATTTCTCTTTTCTTAACTTATTTAATCATCTGATCTAAGTTTAATTTCAAATAACCTTCAACTAAAATAGGAAAACAGACACTCTACACAGCTACTACTAAGGGCCAAGAATCTCGGGACTATGTCTCCCTCAAACAACAAGCTTGAACGTTGGGATAAATGAAAGGTTTAGATGTTACCCTAACTACCCAACATGAATAAAACAACGGAATGATCCCAACAGAAATGTAATAAAGGGTTTTACCCCTAACATGAAAATTTGCAATAGGATCTAAACACTTACTTGCCCCTTTTTTCTATCTAGTTGTCACCACTAGTCCTAGCTGTGTACCAACAATTATTTCAGGCAACACCCTAGGCTTTTCAGTGCTTACGCATTCTAAGAGAGCTTACCATTATTCCAAGATAATTCTTGCTACTCACTTCATACCCTCAAAACTTTTCCCTGTCTTCCCTAGGCACTAATCTCCACCTACTCCATACTTTCAAAACATGGTTTGGCCTTTTCATTTCACTTTTCTTCCAAAAATTAAAAGTGTCAAAACTTTATTTTCATCATCAAAACTTACTTTTGCCAAACCATAAAACATGTCATTTTATAAGAAAATACAAATCTTTTTTTTTTTCACATCACAAAAACTGGAGTAGAAAGGACAACTATTTCCTAATTATGTTCACAACTTCTCTTACATTTCTAATTTGTTCTTTACATATTTTAAAGCTATAAATTTTAAGATTAAAACTTGAAAACACTACAAACCATCTTCCAAAAGCTTTTATAATTTCAAGTTCTTAGAAGTTAACAATGGGGTTAGACTCAAAGCGGGTTTCCAATTTTCCTAGGCTTTCCTAGATGCTCCCACAAAGTCAATTCTCTCAACAATATATATTCCTAATCCATTTTTATCTTTTTAAACTTTTCCAATTTATAAGGTTTTACTGCCAAACCCACTAATCTGAAATACTAACATATGGGATCCTATTTTCTCTATTTCAAAAAAATAAAATTTGTACACTTCCCAACCAAATTTTCTAAGGGTCTCAAATTTTCATATTCATTCCTTTAGTGTACAAAACGGATATCCTGGTTCTTACCATATTATACTCTTTCTATTTAGTGGGTTCCTATATGGATCTAGGTATATATATATATATAATATTTATATTTTTAAAAATACAAATAAGTTCACTCACTATCTATACAGGAATCCTAAACCTATGCTCTGATACCAGATGTAACAACCTGAATTCCAACAGATCGATTTTTTTCCAAATTCTAATCTATCGAAACTTTTGTTGGTTTGCTCTGATATCCTGTAGAAAAGACAGAGATATAAAATATATCAGAGATTAGAAAAACATCTCATGGCAGACTGGATAAAATATAATGTAATAAAAATGTAGCCTTACCACAGTAACAATACTGCCTAACCAGTATCCAAAGCTATCATATCTCTGCTACAAATCTAACCTGTGAGTATATTATGAGGAGGGGGTCAGAACACAAGTTCTGGTGACTAGATTTAAACTATAAACTTTGAATAATCTTACGTATACCATTCAGTTACATTTTCTTGTTTATTAGGTTACTTGGGTTATCAGCACTCAAGGCTTACACACACTTCGTACCCATCTACTTCCAAGTGGATTAACCTAATACAGTATATATGTAGCTACCCCCCTAATATTGAAGTACGCCCCATGGTATCCCACTCGCGTCTTCACCACAATGCCATAAAAATGTACGTAGTCCCTCATCCTACGCCGGAGTGACAAACGGATCTCTATATAATAATGTTACGTTCTGCATATATCTGTCATTACTATGCTATGTAAGCGTACGGACTGTCACCTTCGATTGAATCAGATTCCTTCGCAGAGTAATGCCCTCAAGTCTATGATACATCACCTAGAGCAAACATGCATGTATCTAGACTTTCCCACATACGTATCGTCAATCGTATTTGATTCCTTAGCCGCACCTAACCTCTAATGTGCACTGAGTTCCATGGTAGGGCTGTACAAGAAATACGGAACTCGGTCAGGACCTTTTCCATATCTGTACAGCCCCTCCTTGAAGAGCCTCAAAATACAGATATCCATCAGGTTTGTTCTTCATGGTGGCTATGGCCCCACATCGGCACCTCCCTAAACTAGTAAAGACTACAAGAGCTAAAAGACTTGCCCCTAACAAACAATCTAAACATCCAGTTGGCATCTCCCCTCAACCACAGTGCCTCGATAGTGAAAGGTGGATGGGGTCTTGGGTTTAGCTCTAATCTTTTCGCATCCCGCTGGCTGCCGATGACGGGTACCCGACGATCTACTAACCTTGTTGGTCATGACCCCTACCTCCCTGTTAAGGAGATCATTAAATCACCCTAATGTCACCTCGTCCTAGCTTTCTAACTACAAAGCTACTTTTGCAGTTAAGGCTACTCACCGGGTAGTTACGCGCAGACCCAACCTCTGTGAGCACAATTCGAACACTGCACCATCGCAGAGGACTACAAGGGGAAACCTTCCACATCTCAGGAAGTCGCATGCTTCCCCTTCCAGTCCTTTGGAGCCGACCGAATGATCAGATGAACATGCGCTCCCCACGTGCCTCGTGACACCACGATAATCTACCCCGTTGGGTTATTCACCCTCAAACGTATGGACTGGTCCAAGCGCCTCAGTTTAATGTGTTATTAGACAATAACCCTATGTCTAAACATTCAATTTTGTGCTTGCTCTATCTTATCTGGTTCCCATTTAACTTGGTTATTTCCATTCATATTGACTTCTTATTCAAGTAACCAAGTTCCTCTTGCTTATTAATTTCAGTCATATAACTTAACCCATTTAAGTTTATTAATAAGCCCACAACATGTTATTCTCTAGATTGTGATCCAAGGTCTGTAATTCACACACCCTTTATATTATTGCTTGATTTCATTGTTACAATAAAACGTTCTACTTAATATATAATTAAGTATATCTCAATTCATATGTTTTCAGTTTAACATGTCACTCATTATTTATGATAAAATATAACTTATTTCATTTCATAAGTTTTCCTCATTCTTTCTTATTTAATCATAATTCCATCTTATACTGTCTCTACCACTTATCTTTGTTTACTTATTAATTTAGTTCTCTCAACTAAGGTTTACTAATAAGTTTCTCTTCCCATGAATATAACTTATGTTGTCCTCATCCGTAGATTTCAGATTCTGGTTCTTATAAATAACTTAATTTACAATTAAGTACAACTTACCTCATTACATAAGTTATTCCATTTTCTTTATCGTTTATTATAGCCTAAGTTATAATTTCACTTGTCCCTAGGACAAGCCTACCTGTTATATAACATTCTCATTACTGTAACTTTTTTAGAATAGGTTATTATCATTCCCCGTTCATTCCATCCTTTTACTGTTGTAACTTTAATTCAATTCCATTCATTTCCATTAATTACAATTAACGCCATTTATTTCGATCCTTTTATATTCATATTTTTATATATATGCTTATGCACTAGATCTTTCACGTTAAGCCTACCACTTGTGGATGCTGGATTTGCCAGGCAGTTCCGGGCAGAATTCTTCCACAAGTTGACTTAAATCTCGTGTCTTAGCACTGTTACATGTTTATTTACACACTACATGCCTCACATTAAATTAACAACTTGTGGATGCTGGATTTGCCGGGCGATTCTGGACAGACTTCAACCACAAGTTGAATTTAACCTCATGTCTAAGTGCAGATACAGTTTTCTATTTACTGTAAATTTAGGCATGTTCATTCTTTCAAGTTTTACTGTAATCTACACTTTACATGTCATACTTAGTTTCACATTAAGTCCATTTCTAATTGCCATGTCGCATGTTTTTCCTAACATGTAATTAACTTCATTTTTAAAATGACAACTGGTAATCATGAAACCATGTAATTATTCCTTTCCAACAATTTAACATGTAACTATCACAATTCTACAGTCAGGTTCAAGTATAATAAGTCATGAGTTGACGATTAAGTGGTCAATTGCGTAATATGTCACAAATTACTGTGTAATTAAAACTTACATGTACACAATAGTAATTATTTCCACATTTTTAACAAGTTTACATTTCCATATGTTAACATTTCAGTTTTTAATCATGTTAACATATAATCATATGAAATTAGCATTTCTAACAGATTTGCGTTGCATGTTAACGGGGAATGTCAAACAATAACATACCATTATCAAAAATGATACTTAAATCCACTCACATTGATATGACGATCTAGAAGAGAATCTCTTTGGATTGGTTGCAGATGGAGAGTCATGAGTTTGTATTGTCGTTGCAGTTGAAAACGCCTTATTCTCTGAATTTGTCATTGTTGACGATAAATTTTCTTTTTAATCTTCATTTAGATAGCGCTCTAATATTATAATTAATAATTTTATTCAGAAATTATATGGAGGAAGAAGAAGGGAGTGAAGAAACAACAAATGAGAATGGAGAGCAATAGGGTCTTTTATATATAAAGATCAAATTGACACAGACCGTCTATTTTCTCTGATGAAATCTATTCTCTCCACGTTATAAGGCCAATAGGAAGTTGCCAAGTCAACAATAATTTTGAGTTGGACCAATAGAATAAAGCCAACAAGGCATGCATTGTCATTTCTTACCAATTAAATGTGTCAATTAGGCGCCACATCAATTTTCTACCGTTATGCACATTAATTCCTTTTTCATCTTTATTTATTATGTGCATACATTCTTCATACATTTCTAAGTATATACACATATATTCCCTTTTAATTCATTATGACAATTCCTGGTTTGGCTCTTTTAAAATAGATTATGCACCTATTTTCCTTTTTCTATATATTTGCATGCACATTTTGTATGTATGTATATAACCTTATAAATTGTTCCTTGTTTAATTTTTCTCTTTCCATTAATACTTATTGTTTACCTTCTATTGCCTATCGTTAATTCTTTTACTTTCTAATTTCGAATGTTATGTGCATATAATTACACACATCTTCCTTATTATTTTACATGCCTTATCTTTTTATTTCATGCAATCATTTTACCATGTTTTCTTTTTCCTTGTTTCAATCAATCCATTGCATTAATTTAGCGTATGTATTATCATCCCATCAATTTTGAATTGATTTGAATTATACTCATATATAAGGTCCCTATATGTATACAATACTTCTAATGACCATTTTACACGTATATATATATGCGCACAACTTATATTTCGTTTTTATAGTTCAAACGGTGTTGTACCGTTATTTAATTCTTGCCATATTTCTTTGACTGCAGCCTTATTTTGAACTTTTCCCTTGTATATATATTTCTGCACATATATACGTATATATTCTCATATACACATATACATATATTTTTCTACACTTTCCTATATGCATATTTTTCCTTATATGTACGTTTATACATATTTTCTCTCTAGGACATGTGTTATTTCAGTCATTCCCTTAAAAAAATATATGACGCTGGCTGAAATCGAACTCTATACCTCTTGTATGCAAGCCACATGTTCTAACCAACTGGACTACTAAGGCTATTGTTAACAAGGCATAGAACAATGGTAGTTATTGTTCTATTCTTATTCCTTATTTTCATGTTTGTTACAATGTTTCATTTAAACCATTACATGAATCTTTTTCTTTTATTTCTCTTTTATTGTTAATGCATAATATTTGTAAATCAGTGCATGCAACATGTTTACACTGCATGCAACCAATCCTTTCTTTCTTTTAATGCGTGTATTACATTTTTATTTGCATTAATCTTTTCTCCTTTTAAATGTTTATGTTTATGCATGTATATACACATATGCATTATTTAATTATTTAATTGTTACTAAATACGGGTTGTTACAAGTCTTTGGCATCCTCTCATGAGGAGATCAAAGAGGCGATCGTAACTCAATTTCAATTGTTACTTCAATGTCCCTCGGAATCTTTTTCGAACCCTGATCTCTTGATTGTTATCCCAAGAATGGTTCTTCCTTCTGAGTTTGATGGACTTATCACTCCTTCCTCTATTTAGGAGAACAAGTCTTGTGTATTCTCTCTTAGTAAGGATAGTGCGAGTAGCCTAGATGGATCTAATGGTATTTTCTATTCTAGTGTCTGGCCGATCATTACACTTAACTTCTGTTGTAACGACCCAAATTTTCTGTCAATCTAAAATGTGATTTTAAATAAGTGTGAAAGGATTTTAAATGATTTGAATAAGGGATTTGAACCCAGAAGTAATTGAAAATAATTTTTAAAGTTGAAATATGTGTTAATAAAGTTATTTTTTTAGAATTGATAATTAATAGGTATCAGTTGAAAATGAATAAAAACGTGATATTTTGGTCACCTTAAAAATAGGCATTTTTCCAAAGGTTACAGATTTCAATAATTTTAGTTTTGTTGGATCTGTTACGCCAAAATATAGTAGTGGTTGAAGTTTCAAGTCAATTTGTGTCAGTGTATGACTGTGTAATAGGAAAACATGTCAAAAAGAGTTAAATTTGAACTAAAAATAACTTGTTTTTGAAATTAACCTATTTATATTGATTAACTAATCTTTGAAACCTATTCCATTGAGTCAGAAATAGGGGTAATTTGGTGAATACACTTTTCATTGGGTCCAATTCGGAGTTCTGGACGTTAAGATTCGCAGAAAACACTATTTTGAATCGAATTTAAATTATTTGAAAATTCAAACGAATTTGAATGTTAAATATTTTATATGTTATTGAAGAGAAAGAAAATTTGAACAATATGGTGGAAAAACATTTTGAATAAGATATCAATATGTGAGTCAAATTAACGTTCGAATAGAGGTAAGAAAACACACTTGTGTTTTAGTACTTGCACGGTCATCGATATGCGTCACTTGTGCCTATATATATACCCTCCCCATCCTTATCTCTTCCTCCCTCTTCATTCTTATCCCATCCTTCTTCCTTATCTTCTCCACCAGGCCATCCATGGCAGCAACAAAGAAAAAGAAAATGGAAAAGAGAGTACAAAGAGTGAAAAAGAAATTGAAGATCGACCTCTCCTCTTCCTCCTCTTTCATCCTCCATGGCCGAATCCTCCACCACCTCAGTCCGACCAGATCCTCTTCCAGCCCCAAAAATCTCGGATCTACATAGTTCTGAGGATGATCCGTTCATTTATTCAACCGGTTTCCACCTCCGGTTGAAAATTACACACCCTGATCTTTAAACAACCATAACTTCCTCATACGAAGACGAAATTATGCGTGCTTAAAGGCGTTGGAATCGTGGGAACGAGTACTTCAACATAGATAAGGATTTGGAAGCTCAAAAACCACATAAAATTTCAAAAATAGCCAAGAAGATTTCGGGTTTCGTAAAAAATTGGAGAAAAGCTAGTCCTAGGAGCATCCAACCTTAAAACGAGAGCTAGGACGTCACGGGGTGAGGAAACTATACTTTAAAGGGTTTAATTAGTGATTATATATCTATTTTTATGGGTTATTAGTGAAAAATTCAAAAGTAGGAAAATGATAACCTATATGTACATAAGGTGTTCGATGAAATGCCTAAAAGAAAAATATTAAGTAAATGGTCGGAAATTGGTTGATAATGGTTTCTAAGTAAATTCATGAAGTAGAAATGACATTTTAGTTAGGTTCGGGGATGAAACTCTTTAGTTTAGTTCACAAAATCTCACCTTTATAGAATATTAGGTGTATACATGCTTTGATTGGTTGTTGGTGGTTTGTTAGTAAATAATTTGTTGTGGTAAAAAATGATGAAACCTAAAGGTTTTGATCTTCATGTGTAACCATACGTAAAGATGAAATTTATATGAGAAATCAATCTGTAAAAAGGGCTTTTAAGTTTGATTTAAAACATGCACACAACATGTTTGTTGAAATGTCTCAAAGAAATCTAAAGGGATTTTGTTGTGAAATCTTCATGGATTAGGATTGAATTTAGTTCTTAACACCCTTATGTAGTATATATGTCACCATGTTTAGGTTGTGAGCTTAATTTTGAAAGTTAGTAAGTTAATTCCTTGTTTTTGATTAGAAAAATTTGTCAATAATACAGGTTGGGTTGGTGAAGGTTTGGAAAATAAAACATGGTCTAAATTTGGTTAAAAACATAAAGAAACATTCTTTATGTTTAGATTCGTTTGAAATTTAGAGATCCTGTGTGACGATCCCAAAATCCGAGTGGCGGTATTAAGGATAATCATCGGAATATAACACATTAATCATCATAGCAGAGTATAGATAATAGCAGAACAATAAATAGAATAATTTACATGGATATGACAGCGGAATCACAACATGTAATAACATCAGAATAGCATAGCGTAGGATATAACTTAGTAAATAAAGGGAAGTGATCAGTCATCATCGCCGGAGGCGGAATACATATACATATAATAAGAAGTACTCAAAGTAAAGCAGTCTGCATCGCCCATGGCGGAATCATAATATAAGTACAATAATGGCGGAAAATGTCAAAGTCGTCTCTGTGAAGTCAGCCTCGCCATGAGCCAAAATGCACTCTATGCAACAGTGCAGAACCAAAAACAACCTGTCACCTGTGAACTAGGCTGCTCGTGTGAAAATAAGGGCCCCCGCGTTTGCAAAGTGAAACAAACAACGAGTCAGTCATGGGGACTAGTATGAGGAATCTACTTAACAGTTAAACAACAGTAATAAGCAAATCTTAGGACCACGCCACTTTCGCGGAACGGGTTTACTCCGGTGATTGCTAGTGCATTTAAAACAAAGTCAATTCTTTAAAACAACGCAATGCTTTTTGAAAGAATGAAGCCATTATAAGACTCAGGTCCCATCACACAATGCAACGCAAGCCGGAGGATAGAGTTTTACCTTATAATGGCCAAATATGCTTGATACGTATAAAGCGAAATCATTTGATATTATTACTAGTGCATATATGTTTCAAAAATGAATAGCATCATAAATATCAATCATAGACGGCATAAGTGCCCCATACCACTATGTCGCCATACTAGTTCTACAATCGAGTCCGTTATTTCGTATTGGAAACTGGATTTCCGTCATGAGTCGAGGCAAGGGGCAAGCTCCTCTCCGCTTCGAGACATTCTAGCAAATGCCTCAGGACTACGCACTCTGGGCAACCCTGGATTCGGCTGGGCCGGTCCTCTCTTACGTTTGAGGATTGGCAATTCCTGAACACACGTTTCCCGGTCCTTACAGACCTATAATCGAGGCGCCTCGCATTCCAACAACCACAAAGGTGAAAAGTATATATAAATGTCAGGGCTAGTAAGTAACTGACACCACCATAGCTAGAAAGAAACGTCGTGCTCTCCCAGTGGTCCGTATCCCGTTTTTAACTCATACCGAGGTGTGAGGCTCGCGAATCTACGAAATACACAAAGCCAGGCCACGTAGACCTTGCTTTGATCATCATCCACAAGACTTTTCTTTGCAACAGAAGCCTTGATCACAGCATCTTGGCATGCCACATAGGCAGTCCACTCCATACGATTGATTTCCATCGATATATAACCTCTGAGCTCGTACGTCTCAGAGAAGGGCGTTAAGAAAAAGAATAAATTCTTCGCAGCCAAACAGATATATATTAACAGAGATCAATCAGTATAGGACAGAATCCAATGTCAAACACACAGTCCATTTACAAGTCCGTTCTGGGTCTGAACGAAACCGGAGGCGTCAATTCCTCGTATATCCGTACAATCAACACATACGTTCAGACGGCTACTACGTCCGTTTCTTCACGGTAGCTACTCCGGTCAGGAACCTCAGTAGCGCCCATCCAACCGATACGAAGATCGTCGGTCTTGAATCGTCTTTGTATCTTTCAATTTGAACCGCTCGATAAATTATTTGAAATGAGGGTTAGCTCGGCCTTTTCAAATAATTCACGTAATTAGAATTTAAATCAATTCTTTTCATGGTTATATTATTCGACATCCATATTTCAGTTCTTTAGTGTTATTTTCGTTTCAAGCACATACAACCATCAAATATCAAACAATTCAAGCCCAATTGGTTTATTTTCAATCTATGTTGCTTATAATATTTTATAACGATTATTCGCCATTTTTATTTATTTAAAAATGGCCATATTTAATTAAACGACGTTTCAGGTCGTGTCGTGGCACTGGCGCTGTTTTTCCCCTAATTTGTTTTACACATATCAGAAAATCTAACCGTTGGATTTCTACAAAGTCTATATCAGTGGGAAGATATTCCCAAAGCGAACCCAACGGTTCCAGTTTCGTGAAAATCCGACGGTCGGATCTTCCACACTAGTCGTTTGAAGTTACGGTTTCAAAATTCGAACTGCAGCGTCGTTATTCGATTTAATTTAATTATATTTATATTTATATATAAATATAAACGATTCTGGCGCTGTTTTTCTTCAGATTTGAATTAAACATTCCGGACAATCCAACCGTTGGATTTTTACAAGGTTGGTGCCGTTGGAAAGATATTTCCAAGGCGGACCCAGCGGTTGCGGTTTCAGGAAAATCCGATGGTCGGATTTCTCGCACTAATCGTTTCAAATTACGATTCTGAAACACGAACTACACGGCTTCGATTCCTTTTAATTATATTTATATTTATATATATAAATATAGTTCATTCTATAATTCCAACTATAGTTCATTCTACATTTCAACTTCGTTTTCACTTCAAATATTTCACTAACGCCTTAATATTTCGAAAAATATCGCCATAACCTCCTTTGTACGGGGAGGGGTTTGGAAATTTATTGGGCCGTGTTAGGTACCCAATAAATCCTAAAAAGCATCCACATATTTATAGTGATATATTCTGGTGTTTACGGGGGAGCATGTATAGATAATCACTCCAGAGAATAAATTCTCGTCACCCCGTTTCCGTGTGCAAATAAATTGTCCATGTGCCGTATCTAATAACTAGAGCGACATGATTATTGTCAACTCTAGACCCGTGTGGGGTTTTTATTAATCTGGCAATTTATCGTTATATTTTATATAGTCCATATCAGTCATCAGTTCAACCTGTAGTATATAGTCATCGCCATACAAGCCTCTCGCTCGTATGGTAAATCTTCCACCTCGTCACACAAGCTCCAATTGCTTATGTGGAATATGATGAAGTATGCCTATCGTCAAGAAGTATGCCATGTAGTGTAGTTCAAAATTAATTGTTACTATCCTATGGCGACGTTTATTATTTCACACAGAATAACCAGCACTCCGCATCCAATGGCATTCACAGGAGTTGATATAAAATAAAATTGCGCAGCCAACTCATTAAGGTTTACCTATTTGTCGGGAACGCAAATAATTTCTTTACTCTACAGCTAATCCACTTTCCATGTTCAACACATGTATATATATGCAGAACAAAGCTAATAATAATGTTTCTAGCGAACTATTATTTATTTAAACACGTGTGTATTTTTATCAAAGCATATACATGATAAAAGAAATATTTTTATCGTCAAAAATATTTATTCAACACGTGAATGTTTTTTTACACTTCATATTCACAATAAAAATGTAGTTTTTATTGTCGATTCATTTTATTTTAACATACGATAACATTCAACACATGAATTTCAACTCGACGAACGAATTGCAACTCAACACATGAATATTCTATATAGTTTGTATATATATGAAAATGTGATTTTTATCGCTAAAGCTATTTGTTTAAATTCAAATAATATTCAACATATGAATTTCAACTCAACGAATGAATTGCAACTCAACACATGAATATTCGCTATAGTTTGTATATATATATAAAAATGTGATTTTTATCGCTAAAGCTATTTGTTTAAATTCAAATAATATTCAACACATGAATTTCAACTCAACGAATGAATTGCAACTCAACACATGAATATTCGCTATAGTTTGTAAATATATATAAAAATGTGATTTTTATCGCTAAAGCTATTTGTCTAAATTCAAATAATATCCAACACATGAATTTCAACTCAACGAATGAATTGCAACTCAACACATGAATACTCTGTATAGTTTGTATATATATGAAAATGTGATTTTTATCGCTAAAGCTATTTGTTTATATTCAAATAATATTCAACACATGAATTTCAACTCAACGAATGAATTGCAACTCAACACATGAATATTCGCTATAGTTTGTATATATAAAAAATGTGATTTTTATCGCTAAAGCTATTTGTTTAAATTCAAATAATATTCAACACATGAATTTCAACTCAATGAATGAATTGCAACTCAACACATGAATATTTATTTCAACATATGTAATTTATTTCGACGAGTGAAAATTATTCTAACACATGTATATTTCAGAAAATTTCGGCAGCATAACAGCATGGTAGTTAAAACCGGGACCGTCCCTAGTACGGCTCCTCGCTCTACCTTAAAACCTCGCGGTTTTTGACAATGGGGATCATGCATCTAGTTCGCATGCAGGCGGCATGTTTTATTTTCAATTCCACAATCCTATTCTAATTTGTTTCAACCACAAGAGGGTATTTTTCAACCACAAAGGTATTTTTCAACCACAATATCAACCACAAACAATTATTTCCAACCATTCGTCATACCATATAATATCATGTCAATCACAAGCAATAAATATCCTCCATGGTCTATGGACGAGGGGAGTATATATATATTATATTATAATTCACTTGCATTTCATCACAATTCAAAGCATATATGTTTCATTCAACGCTTGTATAATTTATACATCGCTAATATAACTTATACAACACGTGTACATGAGGTATACAATGCGTACATAATTTACACTTCGCTTATATAATTTATACAACGCGATTTCATTCACACAATTAGTTTAGATTCCTCACAATGGTTATTGCAGTGCCAAAAATCCTAGGAAGATCAGAAAAATCCGCGGCTTCTTCTAGAATGTAGAGAGCCTCCTTGCGGTCACTGTGTCTCCTGTTTCATCAAATTTCGTTAAAGAATGAAAAAGATATTATTTTTCAAAGTTTTGCAACGCTTTATAGTGTTATTTTCATTTCTGAATAATTAAGGTCGCACCTTTATTTTTGCTTCAAAACTAGGGTCGAAAAATTCGTGCAATCCGTCGATTGTTGCTTTGATCAGGTAGTGCCACGTGGAAGGGCTACGAATCAGCTTCCTGTCGGTGGTGGTGCGGTTCCCTTCGGTGGTTGGAGGAAGGCGGCGCGGCGCTGGGAAGTCGACGACTTCCTCGATGTCGTTCAGGCAATTTCGGCGAAGGTGGAGGGCGGCGTTTGGTCGGATGTGGAGAGGAGGCGAAGGCGAGTCGAACTGGGGTGGTGGCGCGGCTTAGCGTCGCCTGTGGCGGCGGGAAAGTGGAGGAGAAGCACGGAGCTCGAGGAACCGTCGAAATCGGCTAAGGCGGCTAGGGTTTTTCGATTTATTTTTTTAAAGAAAAATTCCTATTGGTCGAAGCTATATAGGGAATTTTAAATAGTGTTTTCACAAACGGACTCGAAATCAAACCCAACGACTGTCGCCTCTAACTAAATACTCCCATTCCGGACACAATGGGATATGTTTCGTTGGCCATTTCGACTGTTACAGTCAGTTATTTTTCAAATTAAAATATAAAACATTCAATATTTAATTTGAATGTACATTTCAATTTGCCAGGGCCACAAACTGAATCGAAAAATTCCAGAAAAATAAATCTAGCTTTGTTTTGACGATACGGTCCTAACAAAACCAGTTTCGTCGAATTCTGAGCTCGTTTGAAAAACGGCCATTTTTAGGTTGACCCATTTTAACAGAAATTGACCAATCACATTTTCTTTTGCCCCGCTCACATACTAGCTTCAAAAATTATGAAATTTGAAACTTAGCAATTATTTGACATCCCGGACCCAAAAAAAGTGGTTTCGTCGAATTCCGAGGTCGTATGAAAAATATCAATTTTCAAGGGCTATATATGTAATATAGCGACCTTTCTGAAAATTCATTTGGCCATAACTTTTGATTCTCGCTATGAAACTTTGATTTTTCAGATTCGTTAGAAAGGTATTCATAAACAGATTTAAATATTTTCAGTTTCGCTAAAATCCGTTATATTTTCCACCCGGTACAGTCAGACAAAGTTTGTATTCAAAATTTCAAACTGCAATACTATACCCAATTCTCTATTTTATTGAAATATGCTGTTTCAATTATTCAAATTCTTTGGTAATAACCAATTTTAAAAATTTTAAATTGGTTCACATTTTCCGGGTTATTACATCCTGGTCTCATGAATGTGTATATGTGTGAAATCTTAGCCAATGAACATGAAATCATCTTTTGTGATTATTGCTTAAGCGTTATTCATGTATGAATATTATTGGTTTGTGATATCCATGTTTTGATATTTTGGTTTGAATGTTTGGTGGCTGGATTGGTTGTATTGGGATTGGTCATGAATACCATTTGGTTGTTAATTAATAAAATGGAACCCAATTATGACACCGACATCTGATCTTAAATAACTAACGAGTTTGGTTACATCTCGTTAGACACATGACATCTTGTTTGTGTTTATTGAATGTTTGTATATACTGAGATTCTCGGATATACAGGAGTTGAATGAGTATCATTCCAGAAATTAGACTTTAAATGATTATTATAATAATAAAATAATCGGAGAAAATAAAAGTTTGAATTTAAGCTCCAACGATTTCCGAAAATGAAATTGAGTTCATAACAATGAACTTTTGCAAAAGAATGCACTTGTTTTGAACAAGTTATGGCTTGTCAAGTGTTGAAATAAATAGTAAATCGACTTTACGATGAATAGTAAATTAAAGTTGCGTTTGCATAACAAACGAACTCGAATTTGCGTTATTATTATTTCAATGTTCTTATTTATTTTTATAATGGGCATCAACCAAATTTGAGACTTTAATAATCATTTTTGAAGAATAATATTATTTTATTGATTTAAATATTAATTTAAATATTTAAATGTGGAATAATTAATATAAAAATTCTTAAGAATATGGAAAAATTATGATAAATCATAATAAATTATTTAAAGGGATTTTGGAAAGAAAATATCAAGTTTTGGAAATGCATAAACACTTTGGGAAATTTGGAATTAATATCTAATAGAACCTTTATTTAGATATAAAGGAATTTGGACTTTTAATCAATAATTGGATTATTGATAATGCTTAATGAGAATTGAAATCTTCTAATTAATTAAATTATTTTGGAATAGAATGGAAACCAAATTGGTTATTGATTGAAGTAAGACTCTAAAGATGATGACTTAGACTATTCGAGGGATTTAAAAGGCTGTGTCGTTATCCCGCTTATAGTGTTTGTTGGATATGAGGGTTTATATCGATTATAAACCAATATGATTTCTATAGAGATTCCCATATAAAAGGAAATATGATTTTGGGTTTTTTGTGAATGATGTCTTTAATAACATTGTTCTTTGGCCCATGAAAAGGTAAAATAATTTTTCCAAGTTAAGCAAATGAAATCTTTATTTATAAAGATATTTGGGAAAGGAATGAACATGTTTTTACATAAGGCGAATGGAGAATAATCGATAAGGATTAATGGGTAGATTTAACTGGGATTTGAAGTAAAGGAATTTGAATATTTGATTTAGAGTTTTCTGAAATCTTTCAACAAGATTTGAAGGAATGGAATTTGAAAGGTAATGGAAATTACTGAAACATAAGATGATTAAAATGGAGTATTACCAGTTTTGCTCCATGAGATAGAAATATAGGATTTCGATATATTAAAATTTAATATAGTTTTAATAAATCTTTGAATAAAAGATTGGAATGGATAAATGTGCTAGAATAAACGTGTATTCACGTATAGAGATGACAAAGTAGTCATAAAATTTGATTAGATAATCTGAAATTGGATTTCAAGTTAAGTAATCATTGATGAATGACTTTGACATATTAAAGCTCATTACAGTTTTTATAGATGGACTGAGTAATATTTCAAAATGAAATGAGGTTCATGAGATCCTGTATACCTATTGGTTTTAAAGATGTGCTAATTATTTGGAAAGGACGGGTTTTTACCCATTCCTAATAATTATACGACGTGATAAGATTAAGTTCTCAATGAAGATGATGAAGACCCAAATTTCTTCACATTGGATGGATGGCTCATTGATGTCTTGGGCGGCCACCCAGGTTAAAGTAGTGTCCAATCTGACCATACTTGAAGGGATTTGGGTAGCAAAGACTTGCACTCCCAGGCGAGGACGTGGAATCAAGTGACGTCAGTTTCGTTCCTATTCCCGGAACAGACTTGTGGATGGATTGCATGTCTGAAACGGAATGACCATGGGGCATGCTAAGCGTTGAGCAATGATCAGGGATTTTGTTGAAAAGCAGCGCTCTGGGGTGATGATCAAAGCATGGCTTAAATGCGTAGCTTTGTGTATGACGGGACCTCGTGATATCCTCACACCCCGGTACGATGGTGTGCTGATTTTCAGATTAGCATGACTTTATGTTTTACGTGGATTTGGTCGACGGACGGTATAACAGGTTGCAAGATTAAGTTCATCAACCCGAGAGAATGGGTGCGGTGTTGTGTACAAACATGGTATCCGTTGAATGCCCAAGTGGTCTTTTGATCAGCAACCATCATGATGAAATCCAAACTCCAATACGAACCTTTTACGATTTTCAGTTGTATACCTATATAGCCAACATAGTGGTATGGGACACTATGCAAGCTAAAATTTATAAGTTTATTTTTAAAATGATTTTACATGCCCTAGACATTATCATAATATCAAATGATTTCATTTTAAACTATATCAAGCATGTTTTGCGATTATAAGGCAAACCCCTAAGCTCTGGTGTGCGCTTGCATTGTGCGATGGGACCTGGAGCTTATAGTCGTTCATTTTTCTAAAGTCATATTTTTAAAAATATGATTTATGGTTGCTATGTTTAGTTATGATTGTTGTGGTTGTGCATGTATCCTTAGGAGGAAACCTGTTCCGCGACATGGTCCCGAGATACCTTATTCGAATCTGTACTATATTATAATTATTATATATTATAATTACCAAGTTTGTATTCGAGTGCTCGTAGGCCTTCTCGCCAAATAAAACTCAAACGTCTCTCCCATGGATCGAACACAAAAAAATCGTTTCCTCAAATTGAATAATCTGCATCTCTACCCTCATCCCATATCATCTCTCTTTTCCTTTACCTTTTTTCGCTACTTTTTCCTATCTACTCGCCATCTTCAACCTAAAATTGACAACGATTAGGTTTGCTCCCAACGAAGCCTCACTCCATTACTGCGCTATGTATTTCTCCACCCTATCAACGGCGGCTCAGAGCCGAACTACCACTGTTTCACAAGCGCCCATCGATTTGCCCTAAAGGCATCGACAAGTCATCTGTTGTAGGTGATCTTTCTTACACTTCCACATCGTCAATTTTTTCTCTTCCATTTCCTTTCTTATGTTAATCGTTTTCCAAGTTTCCAACATAAATTTCATCGTAATCGGTTAGAAGCTCGAGGTTCTTTCCATCCATGAAGAAATCGCAAAATCTGCAAACCACGAATTCTTGCTTTTGACGACTCAGTTTTGCAATCCTTGCCCTAGCCATTAATTTACTTTCCCATCTCCCATTACTTCCAAATTTTGGATTTGCTCTTTCTTCCCTATTCGTTAGTCTAACCCTATCCTATCGTTACTGCTATCTCAAGGTACCAGTCTACATTATTGGTCTCATGATTTGTTTTTGCTTTTTTAGTATCAGATCTCATTTTTTTATACCTATTTACAAATTTAAATCTGAAAGTCAAAATCAAAGTTGGCGAGTATTATTAGATTGGTGTAATGGCGCGTTTTGTTAGCTGTCGAATAATTAACTTATTTAATTATTAAAATATCGATTGGGCGATATGGATGACTTGAATTAAATAATATTGAATATTTAATTAAAATAAATAATATAATAATATATTATAATGTCGAAATAATCGGAAATCACCGAATTCACAATACTGTGTGAATTGGATCAGCTAAAATATTTAATTCAGTTTAAAATTGAATTTGAATAACGAATCAATTTAATAATTGACGTTAAAACGTATTAATTATATTATAATTAAAATAGAGCGCGTAACGATGCGACAGTTCGTTATTTGGCGATCTAGACTTCAAGTGGATGTACAGGGTTCGTTTTAAATCGGATTGCTGTGAAACAAGAAACGTGTGGAGCTGGTGGAGTATATCTTTCTAGTGGAAGAGAGAGATCGGGATTTCGTCGTGTAGATTTTGAGATATGTCTAAATCAAATTTTAAAATAGTCGCTATAGAATCGTTTATCGACCATATCGGTTTATTCGATATAACTAGAGATCGTGTGTGAATTTAGATAAGGTTCTTTAGAGACATAGTGATAATTTAATTTTTAGAATTTTACTATAATTTTTAATTAATTTAATAAGCAACTTTTTATTTGGAGTATTTTGCACCCTGTAATCAATATTTTGGGGGTTACACAATATGAGTCAATCTACCGATATTATTATACTTGTGGGATCGTGGCACTTTGCTGAATATAACGGCGTTTTCATTTCTGTGTATAACAGTTCGTAAAAACGAATATAAATTTTATTGTTCATGCCCTACATAAGGTATCCATCCCTTAACCAAATTTTGCCATTTTCTCTGATCAAACATGGTGCACGTTTTATTCCTCTCATCCTCCCATCTTCTTTGGCCTCAAACAAAGTATCGTGGCCTTCATGAAATCAAGAGAAAATCAAGAAAGAAAATCCTATAAGTACCATCCTCTCTAACCTACTTTCACTTTTTCCACACTCAAAGAATGAGCCGCCGCTTTTCAATTTACCTCACAGTCGAAAACGTAAGAAAGAAATTCAAAGAAAATAATCAAAAGAAATGAAAACAAACTCCTACAAATCAATATACATATATATCTAAGATCCTCAAGCAGTTCTCTTCACTTTGCTCTCGGTCTTGGAGTGTTCGATGTCATTTGCGAGTGCTCAACACCTTCAACAGTAAACTAGGGCTGCTGAATTCGAGAATTCGTGAGCATCGATGTGTTTTTCTGATGTGGTATTGGGTTTTATGGAGTGATTTAACACCAGTGTGAGGAGTTGGATGGGATCGGCTCTCATTTCCGTCGCAAGTTCCTGCTTGGTACAGTTCGACGCAAGAGGGAAGTACAACTCGAGTGGGGTATGAGCAGTATGAGTATGAAGAGGATTCGAAGTGATGAATGGTGGTGTATTCGGTTGGAGATTCGATGAAGTATAGAAGGGATGGAGGAGGAGAGAAGTGGCGTTAATGGTGAGGATTTGGGAAAAAAATCTTACGGCCGAACTGATTAAGGAAGAAAGGAGTAAAGGTGCGGTGTGGGCTTTTAAAGTGTTGATGGGCCGAAGGTTATAGGGGTGAGGCCCATTGAATAATGAATTTAAAGTTTTATTTTATTTTAAATAGTACACTAATTTGAAAACTGAATATTTTGTTCATACGGAGTCAAAATTACGAACCGTTAGTCACGTTGGAATCATATGGACGGACACTATACAATGGAGCTGACCGGGAGTAAATCCGAGCTCGTTACAATTTATGGCGAAATAAATTGTCCGACTGAATCAAATAACGCAAACCGTTATTTAACGGTTAACGCGCAACTGTGAGTAAATCTCACAAACTCTAAACAGTTCTATTTTCACGTAGTATTCTTAGAACTGTTAAAATATTATCTGTTTGACTGTTTGACCGTGTGTTGACTGTTTGATTGAACTGCTAGTCAGTTAGTAGAGATTTTATATATATATTTACGTATATATATAAACCGTTAAATAGTCATATGTTGATTCTGCTATCAGAATATTTCACAGTGAAGTGAAATCGATGTTGTTGTATTGTCTAACATCTGTGGTGCAGGGAAACAGGTTGGAGGAATCCAACTGGATTCCTCAACAGTTATTTTACTGTGATTTTTATTTGTGATATATAATGTGATGTATATAATCTGTGTAATTATGTGTGGTGGGACGATATTTATCGTTGTTATATGGTGTGTTAAATACCATGAGAAATACCAGACTGTAGGAGAGGGGTTTTCAAAGTATATTTTGAAAATAGTTTATTTATATAAAATCAAGGGATTTTATATATATATATAAGAAAAAGGATTTTTGAATATTAAGGAATATAGTTGGTAAAACAAATATAAAAGAGTTTTATTTGTAAATCAATATAAGGGAATATATATGTTAATCGAATATAAGAGGATATATTTGTTAGTCGAAATATAAAGGAATTATATTCGTTAGAACAAATATAAAGGATATTTATTTAGAGATTAAATAAATAGAATATTATAAAGGGTATTTATTTAGAGATTAAATGAATAGAATTAAACTAAAGAAGATATTTATTTGTTAAATAAATAGGAGTTAACCAAGTGAATTGGTCGAGTTAACCAAGTGAATTGGTTGAGCTAAACGAAGTGAATTAGTTAAGTTAAACTAAGTGGTTAATCAAAGTGAATTAGTTAAGTTAAACTAAGTGGTTAACCAAAGTAAATTAGTTAAGTTAAACTAAGCGGTGAATCAAAGTGAATTTGTTAAGTTAAACTAAACGATTAATCGATGTGAATTAGTTAAGTTAAACTAAAGGATTAATCGATGTGAATTAGTAAGTTAAACTAAAGGATTAATCGATGTGAATTAGTTAAGTTAACTAAGTGGTTAATCGAAGTAAATTAGTTGAGTTAAACTAAGTAAACCGGTTAAAGTAAATCAAAGTGAATTTACTAAGTTAAACTAAGTGGACTAGTTCAGTTAATCGAGACAAGTAAATCAAGTTAGGTTAAACCATTTGAGTTAACCAGTTAGGTTAAACCATTTGAGTTAACCAGTTAAAGTTGACCAGTTAAAATTGACCAGTTAGAGTTGACCAGTTAGAGTTATCCAAGTGGAGTTAATCGAGTAGAGTTGCCAAATATCACTTATGCGAAGTAGAGCTATCGAATATAGTGTATTCGAGAGAAGAGTAATCGAATATAGTTTATTCGAGTGGAGAAATCAAATGTTATTCATTTGAGAAGAGTTATCGAATATAGTTTATTCGAGTGGAGAAATCAAATGTTATTCATGTGAGAAGAGTAATCGAATATAGTTTATTCGAGTGGAGAAATCAAATGTTATTCATTTGAGAAGAGTTATCGAATATAGTTTATTCGAGTGGAGAAATCAAATGTTATTCATGTGAGAAGAGTAATCGAATATAGTTTATTCGAGTGGAGAAATAAAATGTTATTCATTTGAGAAGAGTTATCGAATATAGTTTATTCGAGTGGAGAAATCAAATGTTATTCATGTGAGAAGAGTTATCGAATATAGTTTATTCGAGTGGAGAAAATCAAATGTTATTCATTTGAGAAGAGTTATCGAATATTATTCATTCGAAGAGTTAATCCGAAGGAGTTATTCGAAGTTAGTTAATCCAAAGGAGTTATTCGAAGTTAGTTAATCCAAAGGAGTTAGTCGAAGAGTTAATCGAATATAGTTATTCGAAAGAGGGTGTAAATCGAATATAGTTATTCGAATAAAGTTAAAAGAGTTAATCGAATTTAGTTATTCGAAATGAGTTATTCGAATTTGATATTTGAATAGAGTTAAACACATTAGAGTGATTCGAATTACTTATTCAAATAGAGTTAAACACGTAAGAGTTAATTGAATATTAGTTATTCAATTAGAGTTAAATCGAATTTAGTTATTCGAAAGGAGTTAATCAATTTGAGTTAAGTTAATCGATTTGAATTAAGTTGAATCGAAATGGAGTAAATCGATTAGAATTAAGTTAATCGAGTTAGAGTAAATCGAATATTGGTTATTCGAAGGTAAGTTATTCGAATTAGTTATTCGAAGGAGTTAATCAAATGAGTCGATCCAAAGGAGTTAGCCGAATATTAGTTATTCGAATAGAGTTAAAGGAGTTATCGATTTTAGTTTGATCGAAAGGAGTTATCGATTAGTAAATCGAAAGGAGATTTTCGAATATAGCATATTCGAAAGAAAGAGATCGAATATTGTTTATTCGAAAGAGAGAGATTTCGAATATGAGTTATTCGAAGAAGAGTTAATCAAATAGAGATTACTCGAAAGAGAGTTATACGTCGAATTCAATTATAGCGAATTCGGGAAAGTACTATTTACTTTCCAGGGTTTAAATCAAGATTTAGTTATTGATTTAGAAATTAGGTGTCTGTTAAATTATTCGAGTTAGGAGATAAAGTTATAATTTAGGTTAGACATTGCAGAAGTAGGAATTATAACGTTATAGTTATAATCAAACGTTGTCATATAAGAAGTGGATTCGTAACCTGAATCAGAGAATTTGCATAAAACAGATGATTGTAAAAAGTGAGTGATGAGCTTCATCTATTTCACAGTAAAGGACGTTGTTCAATTAAGGTCTGCGAGGTAATTATACCCCAACTTGATTGACTTCAGAATTGAAAAAGGAATAGTTGTGGTTCGATCTAAAAGGTTGATTTGAAATATAGTTAAGTAGTAAGCGATTAATGGATTAAGCGTAACGATGTTTTATACAACGTTCATGGGAAATCCGTAAATGAGTTTTGGAAACGTTTTCCAAATATAGTCAGATATGTTTTCTAAACATAGAAAATGAAATGTTTTCATGATAAGAATTTAAGAAATAGAGTTAAGCAAATTCAGAAACTGACTGGAGAGGGTAAGTTGAACGGTTTTCTAAGTGACGATCTGATGTTGGTTTCGACCTTCCGTATTGATACTTAGAGGATTGTTCTCATACTAGTTACAGTTAGGGACTGATAGTTGCGAAATAATAGTGATGTGAAAATAAACTATGGAAATGTTTTCCAATGATTAAAAACATATATTTTCTAAATATATGAAATAAGGAAATATGAACATGTGATGATTGATCGATCGAATTTCCATTTGGAAATAAGATCGTTGTTTGTACACCGACATGTTTTCATTTGATAGTTGAATCACAGACTATCAAAGTTTTTACCATTTTAACGTTGTTATTATGGAGAGACCGGTTGGATTATTATCCAAAGAACCACTCTGTATTGGCATAAGCGTTGCGAGCAATATCTGCCAAAGATAAATTGAAGACGGAGTAAAGTGCAAGAGCTGTTGTATAAGTCTTAGATAACAGTGACTAAGATGGATATACTGAATAGTGCCTTCGGTTTGTCCAGTCCCAGGACAACGTATATGGAAGAAGGTCTGACAGAGTATATCCAATGGATCGCGTAAGTTGATCTGTGCAAACGTATTCACGTTTGGTGGCGGAGGAATTCGTTTCTCTTAGCTATATACCCGTGTTATTTTTGGATAAGTCAATTTGTGATTTGGTGGGTATGACGATGTGGCATTCAAAGTGAATGGTGATCAGATGTTCTGAAGATAGACGTAGCTTCTAGCCTCACACCGGGAAGTAACAAAAGTTGGGCTAGGCAGCATGGCTAGTTGGGTCATCCCCAAGCAGGGTGTATTGTCACCGATCTAGAGAATATTCATATTATTACTTCTTTTTGATTCTGTATCTTCGGATGACGGTTTGATGGCCTACAACCGTGGTGGCAATATATTCGCGACACTCAAGCTAAATGAGTGAGCGGTCATGTGTGGCCGGGTTGGAAGACGTTCTTGTTGAACCCTGAGTGTATCACCTCTAGAGTACACTATTCAGAAGGTGCTCCCATACCTTGTCTGTTGGAATCCATTCTCCGATAAGCGCCCTGCGGTTTATGATTTATACTATGAATGTAGAACGTGAGATGCAAGCGTTTCTGCTAGATTGATATCTATTTGTACTTAGACATTATTATAATATCACAATGATATTGCTTGTCAAAGTTGTTCAGATACTCATAAGGGAAAAACCCGTTCCGTATTCACGGCGTGGTCTTATGAGATATCCTATACCTGTTTTAATCTATTTTACTCATACCAGTCCCATGACTGACCCGGAGTTTACTTTGTTGTTTTCCCTAAACTCTTGGGTGCCTAAATTTGTACGGGCAGTCAAGTAGTCGGGATTTACAGATATACTTGGAGAGCTTGGAGCAGGAGGCTGCAAGATTCTATAGCTATAGTTATTTCCGCTGTGTTGTAAGTGTTGTACTCTGATAAGTGCTATTGTGTATATATAACTGTTTACTTCAAAGTTATGTTATATATTATATGTTATTCGTTCCGCTGTGAGATTCGTGTTACTCTGATGATTCTGATGTTCTTCTTCTTCTATTCTATTAGTTCTATCTTTTCTTTCTCACCTTCTAAATTCTTTCACTAACATCTCGGAATTTCCGACTCTCGAGGAGTCGGAAATTTCCAGCCGTTACAGTTGGTATCAGAGCTTAAGTTAAGTGATTACCTTGGCTCTGTGGCATAACTCGATAGAGATGGGATTAGTAATATCCTAGATTGAGTTTGAGTGTATATATATGAGCGCGTAATTGTTATTCAATACAAAATGGTTTTATATTGTGGAGACTCATTGGTTGAGTGGCTTATGAATTCTGGTCGATCAGTTTGGTCCACTGTATCGATAAGGGTTACTAAACACTCGAATACGATGAACCGACATGGTATGTTTTGGAAGAGGGTAAATGAAATAATTTTTCCCAAAATATATTTGTTTATAGAAGAAATATACATCTTGAAATTATTATAGTATATTGATTGGGTTGGTTGTTATTATAATCGAATAAGATTATAACATGTGAAATGGTTATAAATAACTAATCAGAATTCATATATGGGAAGTATATGAAATAAAAGTAAATCTGAAGTTAAATCAGAATTGGAATTAAAATAAGAAAATTTTAAGTTCCTGGGAGATTTTGAAAATGTTTTTCAATTAGAAATAAATATAGTATCTAACTCACCTGGATGACTGGAAAATAATTCCGAGGATGGATCGATACATCGTCGGTGTAATTTTCGAGTTTCTAAGTGGCGGATTACTACCAATGGTTTTGTTTTCAAAGGGTGTTGAGGAAAACAAGTTGTTTAGAAATTCAAAAGCTTTGAATTAGGGTTTAGGATTTGAAATTGATTTGAAATAAACCCAGGAATTTTGAATTCTGGAAATAAAAAAAATTTAACGTATGAAGTTAAATGGATTAAAATTTTGAAGGTGGGTAAATAAATTTGAATTAAGCTTCGACAAGGTTAAATATAATATAGGATTATATTGGAATGATGTCGAGTAAGTTGATTGATGATATAAGGATTGGAATCAAGAATTTGTACTTAAGTTGGAAATGGAATCTGACTTGAGTTTAAGCAAATGATTGGGTTTAAGGATGAAAACTGATTGGAGATTGGTTGAGATAACATTGGTATATGTTGGGTTGATAACAGGTGAAAGTGATAAGGTTAATATGCCCGACAAAAAGGTACAAGCTTATTTTTGATAAAAACATGAGATTTATAAGCCGAATCGGCAAGCCGCTTGGCTGTTGATTTTCTTTTTGGGTTGGAGATGGCCTAGAGAGGCGAGTTGTGGTTTTACCGATAGGACTGTACAAAGGAGGTTATGGCAAAATTTTCCGAAAATTTAAAGTGTTAGAAAATTTTCAGAATTTTTGAAAATTTTAATTAGTCGGAAGAATAAATATTTCAGTCGATATTAAGGGGTTCGGTTGAAATCAGAAATAAGGGGTAAACCAATCTTAGGAGTTCCAATATATTGGGTCAACCTCAAACTTAGCAATTTCGAGGACGAAATTATTTTAAGTGGGGAAGTCTGTAATGGCGCGTTTTGTTAGCTGTCGAATAATTAACTTATTTAATTATTAAAATATCGATTGGGCGATATGGATGACTTGAATTAAATAATATTGAATATTTAATTAAAATAAATAATATAATAATATATTATAATGTCGAAATAATCGGAAATCACCGAATTCACAATACTGTGTGAATTGGATCAGCTAAAATATTTAATTCAGTTTAAAATTGAATTTGAATAACGAATCGATTTAATAATTGACGTTAAAACGTATTAATTATATTATAATTAAAATAGAGCGCGTAACGACGCGACGGTTCGTTATTTGGCGATCTAGACTTCAAGTGGATGTACAGGGTTCGTTTTAAATCGGATTGCTGTGAAACAAGAAACGTGTGGAGCTGGTGGAGTATATCTTTCTAGTGGAAGAGAGAGATCGGGATTTCGTCGTGTAGATTTTGAGATATGTCTAAATCAAATTTTAAAATAGTCGCTATAGAATCGTTTATCGACCATATCGGTTTATTCGATATAACTAGAGATCGTGTGTGAATTTAGATAAGGTTCTTTAAAGACATAGTGATAATTTAATTTTTAGAATTTTACTATAATTTTTAATTAATTTAATAAGCAACTTTTTATTTGGAGTATTTTGCACCCTGTAATCAATATTTTGGGGGTTACACAATATGAGTCAATCTACCGATATTATTATACTTGTGGGATCGTGGCACTTTGCTGAATATAACGGCGTTTTCATTTCTGTGTATAACAGTTCGTAAAAACGAATATAAATTTTATTGTTCATGCCCTACATAAGGTATCCATCCCTTAACCAAATTTTGCCATTTTCTCTGATCAAACATGGTGCACGTTTTATTCCTCTCATCCTCCCATCTTCTTTGGCCTCAAACAAAGTATCGTGGCCTTCATGAAATCAAGAGAAAATCAAGAAAGAAAATCCTATAAGTACCATCCTCTCTAACCTACTTTCACTTTTTCCACACTCAAAGAATGAGCCGCCGCTTTTCAATTTACCTCACAGTCGAAAACGTAAGAAAGAAATTCAAAGAAAATAATCAAAAGAAATGAAAACAAACTCCTACAAATCAATATACATATATATCTAAGATCCTCAAGCAGTTCTCTTCACTTTGCTCTCGGTCTTGGAGTGTTCGATGTCATTTGCGAGTGCTCAACACCTTCAACAGTAAACTAGGGCTGCTGAATTCGAGAATTCGTGAGCATCGATGTGTTTTTCTGATGTGGTATTGGGTTTTATGGAGTGATTTAACACCAGTGTGAGGAGTTGGATGGGATCGGCTCTCATTTCCGTCGCAAGTTCCTGCTTGGTACAGTTCGACGAAAGAGGGAAGTACAACTCGAGTGGGGTATGAGCAGTATGAGTATGAAGAGGATTCGAAGTGATGAATGGTGGTGTATTCGGTTGGAGATTCGATGAAGTATAGAAGGGATGGAGGAGGAGAGAAGTGGCGTTAATGGTGAGGATTTGGGAAAAAAATCTTACGGCCGAACTGATTAAGGAAGAAAGGAGTAAAGGTGCGGTGTGGGCTTTTAAAGTGTTGATGGGCCGAAGGTTATAGGGGTGAGGCCCATTGAATAATGAATTTAAAGTTTTATTTTATTTTAAATAGTACACTAATTTGAAAACTGAATATTTTGTTCATACGGAGTCAAAATTACGAACCGTTAGTCACGTTGGAATCATATGGACGGACACTATACAATGGAGCTGACCGGGAGTAAATCCGAGCTCGTTACAATTTATGGCGAAATAAATTGTCCGACTGAATCAAATAACGCAAACCGTTATTTAACGGTTAACGCGCAACTATGAGTAAATCTCACAAACTCTAAACAGTTCTATTTTCACGTAGTATTCTTAGAACTGTTAAAATATTATCTGTTTGACTGTTTGACCGTGTGTTGACTGTTTGATTGAACTGCTAGTCAGTTAGTAGAGATTTTATATATATATTTACGTATATATATAAACCGTTAAATAGTCATATGTTGATTCTGCTATCAGAATATTTCACAGTGAAGTGAAATCGATGTTGTTGTATTGTCTAACATCTGTGGTGCAGGGAAACAGGTTGGAGGAATCCAACTGGATTCCTCAACAGTTATTTTACTGTGATTTTTATTTGTGATATATAATGTGATGTATATAATCTGTGTAATTATGTGTGGTGGGACGATATTTATCGTTGTTATATGGTGTGTTAAATACCATGAGAAATACCAGACTGTAGGAGAGGGGTTTTCAAAGTATATTTTGAAAATAGTTTATTTATATAAAATCAAGGGATTTTATATATATATAAGAAAAAGGATTTTTGAATATTAAGGAATATAGTTGGTAAAACAAATATAAAAGAGTTTTATTTGTAAATCAATATAAGGGAATATATATGTTAATCGAATATAAGAGGATATATTTGTTAGTCGAAATATAAAGGAATTATATTCGTTAGAACAAATATAAAGGATATTTATTTAGAGATTAAATAAATAGAATATTATAAAGGGTATTTATTTAGAGATTAAATGAATAGAATTAAACTAAAGAAGATATTTATTTGTTAAATAAATAGGAGTTAACCAAGTGAATTGGTCGAGTTAACCAAGTGAATTGGTTGAGCTAAACGAAGTGAATTAGTTAAGTTAAACTAAGTGGTTAATCAAAGTGAATTAGTTAAGTTAAACTAAGTGGTTAACCAAAGTAAATTAGTTAAGTTAAACTAAGCGGTGAATCAAAGTGAATTTGTTAAGTTAAACTAAACGATTAATCGATGTGAATTAGTTAAGTTAAACTAAAGGATTAATCGATGTGAATTAGTAAGTTAAACTAAAGGATTAATCGATGTGAATTAGTTAAGTTAACTAAGTGGTTAATCGAAGTAAATTAGTTGAGTTAAACTAAGTAAACCGGTTAAAGTAAATCAAAGTGAATTTACTAAGTTAAACTAAGTGGATTAGTTCAGTTAATCGAGACAAGTAAATCAAGTTAGGTTAAACCATTTGAGTTAACCAGTTAGGTTAAACTATTTGAGTTAACCAGTTAAAGTTGACCAGTTAAAATTGACCAGTTAGAGTTGACCAGTTAGAGTTATCCAAGTGGAGTTAATCGAGTAGAGTTGCCAAATATCACTTATGCGAAGTAGAGTTATCGAATATAGTGTATTCGAGAGAAGAGTAATCGAATATAGTTTATTCGAGTGGAGAAATCAAATGTTATTCATTTGAGAAGAGTTATCGAATATAGTTTATTCGAGTGGAGAAATCAAATGTTATTCATGTGAGAAGAGTAATCGAATATAGTTTATTCGAGTGGAGAAATCAAATGTTATTCATTTGAGAAGAGTTATCGAATATAGTTTATTCGAGTGGAGAAATCAAATGTTATTCATGTGAGAAGAGTAATCGAATATAGTTTATTCGAGTGGAGAAATCAAATGTTATTCATTTGAGAAGAGTTATCGAATATAGTTTATTCGAGTGGAGAAATCAAATGTTATTCATGTGAGAAGAGTTATCGAATATAGTTTATTCGAGTGGAGAAAATCAAATGTTATTCATTTGAGAAGAGTTATCGAATATTATTCATTCGAAGAGTTAATCCGAAGGAGTTATTCGAAGTTAGTTAATCCAAAGGAGTTATTCGAAGTTAGTTAATCCAAAGGAGTTAGTCGAAGAGTTAATCGAATATAGTTATTCGAAAGAGGGTGTAAATCGAATATAGTTATTCGAGTAAAGTTAAAAGAGTTAATCGAATTTAGTTATTCGAAATGAGTTATTCGAATTTGATATTTGAATAGAGTTAAACACATTAGAGTGATTCGAATTACTTATTCAAATAGAGTTAAACACGTAAGAGTTAATTGAATATTAGTTATTCAATTAGAGTTAAATCGAATTTAGTTATCCGAAAGGAGTTAATCAATTTGAGTTAAGTTAATCGATTTGAATTAAGTTGAATCGAAATGGAGTAAATCGATTAGAATTAAGCTAATCGAGTTAGAGTAAATCGAATATTGGTTATTCGAAGGTAAGTTATTCGAATTAGTTATTCGAAGGAGTTAATCAAATGAGTCGATCCAAAGGAGTTAGCCGAATATTAGTTATTCGAATAGAGTTAAAGGAGTTATCGATTTTAGTTTGATCGAAAGGAGTTATCGATTAGTAAATTGAAAGGAGATTTTCGAATATAGCATATTCGAAAGAAAGAGATCGAATATTGTTTATTCGAAAGAGAGAGATTTCGAATATGAGTTATTCGAAGAAGAGTTAATCAAATAGAGATTACTCGAAAGAGAGTTATACGTCGAATTCAATTATAGAGAATTCGGGAAAGTACTATTTACTTTCCAGGGTTTAAATCAAGATTTAGTTATTGATTTAGAAATTAGGTGTCTGTTAAATTATTCGAGTTAGGAGATAAAGTTATAATTTAGGTTAGACATTGCAGAAGTAGGAATTATAACGTTATAGTTATAATCAAACGTTGTCATATAAGAAGTGGATTCATAACCTGAATCCGAGAATTTGCATAAAACAGATGATTGTAAAAAGTGAGTGATGAGCTTCATCTATTTCACAGTAAAGGACGTTGTTCAATTAAGGTCTGCGAGGTAATTATACCCCAACTTGATTGACTTCAGAATTGACAAAGGAATAGTTGTGGTTCGATCTAAAAGGTTGATTTGAAATATAGTTAAGTAGTAAGCGATTAATGGATTAAGCGTAACGATGTTTTATACAACGTTCATGGGAAATCCGTAAATGAGTTTTGGAAACATTTTCCAAATATAGTCAGATATGTTTTCTAAACATAGAAAATGAAATGTTTTCATGATAAGAATTTAAGAAATAGAGTTAAGCAAATTCAGAAACTGACTGGAGAGGGTAAGTTGAACGGTTTTCTAAGTGACGATCTGATGTTGGTTTCGACCTTCCGTATTGATACTTAGAGGATTGTTCTCATACTAGTTACAGTTAGGGACTGATAGTTGCGAAATAATAGTGATGTGAAAATAAACTATGGAAATGTTTTCCAATGATTAATAACATATATTTTCTAAATATATGAAATAAGGAAATATGAACATGTGATGATTGATCGATCGAATTTCCATTTGGAAATAAGATCGTTGTTTGTACACCGACATGTTTTCATTTGATAGTTGAATCACAGACTATCAAAGTTTTTACCATTTTAACGTTGTTATTATGGAGAGACCGGTTGGATTATTATCCAAAGAACCACTCTGTATTGGCATAAGCGTTGCGAGAAATATCTGCCAAAGATAAATTGAAGACGGAGTAAAGCGCAAGAGCTGTTGTATAAGTCTTAGATAACAGTGACTAAGATGGATATACTGAATAGTGCCTTCGGTTTGTCCAGTCCCAGGACAACGTATATGGAAGAAGGTCTGACAGAGTATATCCAATGGATCGCGTAAGTTGATCTGTGCAAACGTATTCACGTTTGGTGGCGGAGGATTTCGTTTCTCTTAGCTATATACCCGTGTTATTTTTTGATAAGTCAATTTGTGATTTGGCGGGTATGACGATGTGGCATTCAAAGTGAATGGTGATCAGATGTTCTGAAGATAGACGTAGCTTCTAGCCTCACACCGGGAAGTAACAAAAGTTGGGCTAGGCAGCATGGCTAGTTGGGTCATCCCCAAGCAGGGTGTATTGTCACCGATCTAGAGAATATTCATAGTATTACTTCTTTTTGATTCTGTATCTTCGGATGACGGTTTGATGGCCTACAACCGTAGTGGCAATATATTCGCGACACTCAAGCTAAATGAGTGAGCGGTCATGTGTGGCCGGGTTGCAAGACGTTCTTATTGAACCCTGAGTGTATCACCTCTAGAGTACACTATTCAGAAGGTGCTCCCATACCTTGTCTGTTGGAATCCATTCTCCGATAAGCGCCCTGCAGTTTATGATTTATACTATGAATGTAGAACGTGAGATGCAAGCGTTTCTGCTAGATTGATATCTATTTGTACTTAGACATTATTATAATATCACAATGATATTGCTTGTCAAAGTTGTTCAGATACTCATAAGGGAAAAACCCGTTCCGTATTCACGGCGTGGTCTTATGAGATATCCTATACCTGTTTTAATCTATTTTACTCATACCAGTCCCATGACTGACCCGGAGTTTACTTTGTTGTTTTCCCTAAACTCTTGGGTGCCTAAATTTGTACGGGCAGTCAAGTAGTCGGGATTTATAGATATACTTGGAGAGCTTGGAGCAGGAGGCTGCAAGATTCTATAGCTATAGTTATTTCCGCTGTGTTGTAAGTGTTGTACTCTGATAAGTGCTATTGTATATATATAACTGTTTACTTCAAAGCTATGTTATATATTATATGTTATTCGTTCCGCTGTGAGATTCGTGTTACTCTGATGATTCTGATGTTCTTCTTCTTCTTCTATTCTATTAGTTCTATCTTTTCTTTCTCACCTTCTAAATTCTTTCACTAACGTCTCGGAATTTCCGACTCTCGAGGAGTCGGAAATTTCCAGCCGTTACAATTGGTTTGGGTAAGCTGATTAGAAATTGGCTATTTTAGAATCTACAATTACCATTGAATTAGCTAATTTTGGAGATATTGGTTTTCTTAATATCTTGCTTAAATATGGCTATTTTCTTGAAGAGCACCTTATACCGCTTTAATGAACCAAACTAGGGGATAAACCTTTTTTAAACAAAAACCCTTTTTTTTAATTGCGTACTATTTTAGACCATTATTACCAATTTTTCCTCTAAGCACAATCATGTGAGTATCTAAATATGTCTTCTTCAAACTGTTTGATGTCTTTTATTTTTGTTTTATAAAGTTTGTGATGATAAATTGGCAAACATATGATTTTGGTCACGTATTAGTAAACTAATTTAGTTAGTACAAAAATAATAATTTACTGTATTGTGTGCAACATCCAATTTGTGCATAATTTTTTTTGGAGACAATACATATTTAATGCCATAAAAAATTCTTACATATCTTAGATATATGTCATATTGATGTATAAGGTCTTTGAAAAAACATAGAATACTTATTTAATTCAATAAATTGGAAAATACTAATATAACATAAATTCATATTTAGTTTCTTCCGGCTATAGGTAGTGCGGGGAGGGGGGAGGGGCTCATGATTGGCTGGAAAGATAACCAATATAGACTTGTGCAGCAGATTCCGAAGTCTTATTCTATGCACATTCATTTAGTTTCTCTTATTGATAACTCTTCTCTGGGCATTTCTAATGTGTATGGCCCTCACACTAAAATTGAGAGGAGACTTTTGTGGGTTGAATGTGCGGATTTTAGGAATCTCATCCCCAATCAGTGGATTGTGGGTGGAGATTTCAACGTCGCTAGATTTTTAGGGGAGAGATCACCTCGAGAAGGTGATTTCTCTGATATGGAGGAATTCAATGAGTTCATTCTTGATAATAATCTGATCGAGATTCCTCTCGATAATAGATCTTTCACTTGGTCGAATTTCAGAGATTGTCCTTCTTTTGCTTTATTAGATAGATTTTTTATAAGTTCTGAGGTGGAAGATAGTTTTTCTATTTGTAGAGTTAAGGGCTTTCCTTTTTTTGTTTTCTGATCATTGTCCTATCATTCTCTCGTGTGTCTCGAACATTTCTATTATTAGTAGTTTCAAATTTGAGAAAATGTGGTTACTTGATCCTAGTTTCATTAGTCTCATTTCTGTAAAGTGGAATTCCTTGTTTTATTTTAATAATTTGTATAGGGGTAACTCTGATTCTAAGGTCGATTTAGTTGATTTATATAAGCCTTTCTCTGAGTAGGAGATTTGGAAGGCTATTTGTGATATGCCTAGTGACAAAGCTCCTGGTCCTGATGGTTTTTCTGTTCTTTTTTACAAGAAGTTTTGGGAGGTTTTAAAGTTTGATTTAATTAATTTATTTAATGACTTTTATAGTGGGGATCTTCGTTTAGGCAGTTTTAATTTCGCCAATGTCATCCTTATTCATAAGAGAGAGGGGGCTAATTCTCTTAAGGATTTTAGGCCTATTTCTTTAATCAATGTTTCTGTTAAGATTATTTCTAAAGTTCTAGCGAATAGGCTAAGTTTTAAGATGAACGATCTTATTGATTGTTCTCAAACCACTTTCATTAGAGGCAGAAACATTGTGGATGGGGTGGCAGCGTACAGGAGTACATTAATGTTTGCTGTAATAATAACTTCTCTTGTGCTACTTTGAAGCTTGATTTTGAGAAGGCGTTTGATTTGATCGATTGGGATTTTTTATGTGAATTATGCCTTACCAGAGGTTTTAGTGTTAGATGGATTAACTGGATCATGTTATTGCTTAGGTCTGGTTGTTCTAACATTGTGGTTAATGGGGTAGTAGGCAAGAAGATCCAATCTAAGAGAGGTCTTAGACAAGGGGACCCCCTATCACATTTTCTTTTTAATTTAGCGGCTGATGTTTTCTCTAGAATTATTAAGAGGGCTGGGAGATTAGGTGTCTTAGGTAGTGTTGGTAATGCGGATTTTAATAATGAATTATCTATTCTTCAATTTGCAGATGATACGTTATTATTTTCCTCTCACTTACCTAAGCATATTATCGCTCTTAAGTTTATTCTTTACAGTTTTGATATGCTTTCTGGTCTCAGAATCATCTTTGATAAGAATGCTGTTATGGTCCTTAATGATTTCAGAAATGTTGAGCCTTTGGTTGCTAGTACCTTGAACTGTTCTATCATGAAATTCCCTTTTGATTACTTAGGTTTAAGATTAGGCCTTCGAAGCTTAAGAAGGAGGATTGGTTAGTTATCATTGATAAGATCAATAATAGATTGTCGGGTTGGAATAATAGATTTCTGTTTAGAGTTGGAAGATTAGTTCTGTAACGACCGGGAATTTCGCTCGATCCGAATCAGTCGCTAAACCGATCAAGACCGTTCGAAACGCCTGATTGTTTTGAGAACACGACAAATGAGAATGCAGACAGAAGAACATTTCATTGTTTATTACAACAATTCCATCAGAATACAAGAATATATAGAGTATGAATAAATATACATACGACAAATATCAGAGATTACAATAAATTACATAGCAGAGGAAAACAATACAAAACACAACCGAAAGTAATACACGGATACAGAGCTTTCCGAACATCGTTCCAGCTGTAAATCAGGATCATGTGAATATAAATCTGCAAAACCAAAACTACTATCTGCTCATGTGGAAAATAGGGGCACCCAGAGTTTAGGTTAAAACAATAAACTCCAGGTCAGTCATGTGACTGGTGCGAGAACTAAAACAGTTATTAATCTTTATTTTAAAGTTCGGTAAATCAAGGGACCATGCCGTATAACACGGAACGGGTTTACACCCAAGAATACCAGTGCATAAAACAAAATAACACAATGCTAAATAAAAAAACAATGAAGCTATTATAAGACCCAGGTCCCATCACACAATGCAACGCAAGCCGGAGGATAGGGTTTTTACCTTATAATAGCCAAGAATGCTTGATACGTTTAAAACAAATCATTTGATACTATAATAAGTGTATAGTGTATAAAAAAACTTCAAATCATAAGTATCAATCATAGACGGCATAAGCGCCCCATCCCACTATATCGCCATATATAGGATTACAACTAAAATCGAAACGTCATGTATTGGAAGTTGGATTTCCATCTGTGAACCGAGGCAAAAGATAGTCCTCTACCGATTTGAGATGCTCTAGCCCGTGTCTCATGAACAGCCGCGACTGCCCCTTGGATCGTCAGGGCCGGTCCACCGATGTGGATTATTATGCCTGAACACTACGTTTCCCCGCCCTTTGGGGCGTCAATGAGTCAACGAATGACTCCATCGGCTTCACATAGTCACCGATATATGCGAGGCGCCTCGCAACAACAACCACATAAGTCAAACTCGTCAGGGCGTGTAAAACCACTGACGCCACTTCTAACTAGAAGGAAACGCATGCCCTCCCTGATGTCCTCTCCCGTTTCTGGTTCATAACCGGGGTGTGAGGCTCGCGAATCAACGCTACATTAAGCTGTGCCACACAGGCTGTGCTTTGATCATCAACCACAAGACCCTGCTCTTCAACAGAAGCCTTGATCATTTGCATCTTAGCATGCCACACAGGCAATTCACTCCATGCGTTTGATATCCATTAATATATAACCCCTGAGCTCGTACGTCTCAAAGAAGGGCGTTAAGAAAGAGAATAAATTCTCTGCCGCCAAACAGATATATATTTAATAGAAATCAATCACACAGACTAAAATCCAATGTCAGACACACAGTCCATTTACAAGTTCGTTCTGGGTCTGAATGAAACCGTAGGCACCTAGTACCCCGCATATCCATCGATCTCCAAGTACGTCTGGACGATCACCAACTGATTCTCTCCTCTTGGGAGTACGGCCCAATCAAGATCATCAGTAATTATCCAAACGACGTGAAGACCTCCGGTCTTCAACCACCGTCTTCATCTTCGACACCACGTCGAATTAGTTATTCAGAATGGGATAAACCCGGTCTTTCTGAATAACTCGCGTATATAATAAACAAGTGTTACACAAACACAACATACGCCTCATTCCAATTCAGAATATTCTTTTTGTAATAACCCGGAAATTCTGAGCCAGTTTAAAATTTTTATTTTGGCAATTTTAGCGAATTTTGAATATTTAAAATAGATTATTTTAAATAATATCAACGAGAAATTTAATTTGAATAGAATTCGAACGTATATATTATACGCGTCGTCGTTAGAATATAAATAATTATATATAATTATAAATAGAATTGAAAATGGCGCGGTAGTTCGATAATTCGATTTCAAACTTCAATTGAATGTACCGGGTGCAAAACAATCCGGATTTTAGTGAAACCAAAAACGTTAGGATCTAATTGAGGATATCTTTCCAACGAATCCGAATAATCGAAATTTCATAGCGGGAATCAAAAGATATGTCCAGTTGAAAATTCTGAATAGTCGCTATGGAATTCAGGCCCTTAAAAATGGGAATTTTGCAAATGACCTCGGATTTTGACGAAACCACTTTTGTTGGATCCGCAGTGTTAAATTATTGCTAGATTCCAAATTTCATAATTTTTCAAATCCATATGTGAGCGTGGCAAAGGAAAACGCGTTTGACCGGTTTCAGTTGATTTTAATCGACTGGAAAATGGCCATTTTTCCAATGGTCTCAGAATTCGACGAAACTAGTTTTGTTAGGACCGTATCGTCAATACGAAGCTAGTGAATATTTTTATGGGATTTATAGAGTTAGTATGTGACCCCGGTAATTTGAAATGTACGTTTAAAATTCAATATAGTGATTTAAATGTAAATTCAACGGAAACTGATCAAAACGATCGAATCAGCCTACGGTACATATCCCATTGTGTTCGGAATGGGGGTAAAACGCTATGGGCGACAGGCGGTGGGCCTCGTTTTGAGGTCGAAAATAAAAGTTGCTTTTTGGTGGAAAATAAAATAATTAAATAATTAAAAAAAATCCCTCTCTCTTCCCCCTTATTTCTCTCTGCCCCCCCCCCGAAATCATTAAATCGATTTCACAGAAAAAAAGGGAAACGATCGAAACCGCGAGCTCCCCCCAACGGCGCCGACCGCCGTGCGAAGACCCCCCGGTCCATCGAAGCGCGACGCAATCGACCCCACCCCCCTGCCCTCGCGACGCGACAGCCCCCCCTCGTTTCAGAAATCGCGACAACCTCCTCTCCCCATCCGCACCCCCCTTGGCCCAAACCCCGACCTCCGACAGCCCAGCTGACCTCCGACGAACCACCAGCAATGTAACACCCCACGCCCGCTATGGTCACTCACTATGGGAATGCCATAGCATCGGTGGAGTATTTTAGTGAATATAGAATAGAAAAATTACAACAAGACAGATATAAATAGTACTTGAAATTTAAAATATCATCTCATAACAGCGGAAATAAACATGTCTGGTTACATCATAAAACCACGATAAAAGTCAAGTACAATATCCATCAAAATAAAGAAGTACATAATCCCACTCTCTCATACAATAGCCAGAACAAAAGAAAAGATAACTGGATAACTGGAGCTTTACATCTACCCAAGCTCCTAAAGACTGGAACAGCAATCCGATCAAGCTCTACTACCGCTAGGATCCACCGTAGGACCTGAGGGTTGGGAAAAAGATAAAAACAACGGGGTCAGACATAAGTCTGAGTGAGTCCTATAACTTTAACAATACAATCATTAAAGTAACCAGAGAAGACATAAACTTGACCTACGGTAATATCTGGGGATGAATGGCTACACTAAGCAGCTTGGTAGACTTAGAATAAACTAAGATAACCGTCAGGACGCATCTATCCACCCAAGGATAATTACTAACTGCACCACACCAGTCATTCCTACTTAAAGGTTGATCCCTCCAAGGACTTAGAAAATTTCCCCAGTAGTTTCGTGTACTCCTAGCCCACTACATAGGTGCCGTCTGCCCCTATCTCCACTAGGTGTACTCAGTAATTCTTACCCAGTAGTTTCGTGTACTCCTACATAGGTGCCGTCTGCCCCTATCTTTATTACGTGTACCCACTACTCCCCATCGATCGGCTCCCTACCGTAGATACCCGTGCTGGTCCCACAGTGGGGTGTATCACTCCCCTAAAGTGGCAACCCAATACTATCAACGGTGCACGGCTTTATATCTACACGATGCAACAACGGCTTATCTACCAGCCCGGGCCCACACACGCATATGAAACCCGTTGGACTTGCGTTGCCACCGCTAACCCGTTTGGCCTCTTATAATCAAGCCCAATATGCGTGTCCCGTCACTCGACATGGGTCGAGCCCACAAAGATACGTTTGGGATATTGGTTGAAATGGGCCCCCACAAGCTACCCACTTAAGCTTGTCATACATCTAGTGTATCCCACTTAACCCTTTAATCATGTTTAATTACATGTTTCCACTTGGTTAAGTATTCTAATCGTATTTTCTATTGCCACCCAAGGCAACCCACTAGATTCCACATGCCACCCAAGGCAACCACAATATTTCCACATGCCACCCAAGGCACCCACTTAACCCCTCATGTCCCACTACATGCTAATATGGTTAAGTGTTTCTTAATTAATTAAGACCGTGATCTCCCATAGAGACCTCCCACATTAGACTAGCTGTTATGACCGCCTGGTTAAGCCGGTAGAGTCCGGGCAGTCTTACGTCATAACAGAGCCTAACCTCGTGTCTTTACTTTAATCACGTATTTAATTTATGGCTAAGACCTCTCACATTGGGCTGACATTTGTAGCAACTGGTTAAGCCGGTCGGGTCCGGGCAGTTTTACACTACAAATGAGTCCAACCTCGTGTCTTAGTCGATTAATTACACCTAATTAATCACCCCCATATTAATTATCCCTAATTAATATCAAGTTTTCCATAACATGGGTAGACCTAACTCAATAGGTAAATTCCCATGGGGTAGACCTAACTCAATAGGTAAATTCCCACTTATGGTAATTTATTTTTATGGTATGCTTAATCATACCCAAACATACATTTATTAACATATTTACCAACCCCATCGTTCCCCACGTAAATCGTTCTCATTTCATGACATAATAAAAGGGGAAGATCCATCACAAATATCATGGGTTTAGCATATAACTTTGTCATGGGTTAAGAGGATGTCAACTTGCATATATGAGCATATATTAACCCAACTACATTTAACCCTAAACTTGCATATTATCATACACATGATTTGCATAACATGTTGCATATGAGCTTGCATATTATCATACACATATCTTGCATAACATGTTGAACTTGCATATAAGCATTCTCATAACTTGCATAATATGTTAAACATGCATTTAAGCATACACATAACTTGCATAAGCATCCACATACTTGCATAAGCATGCATAACTTGCATATCACATTAAACTTGCATTTAAACATATACATAACTTGCATAAGCATCCACATACTTGCATAAGCATGCATAACTTGCATATCACATTAAACTTGCATTTAAACATATACATAACTTGCATATGAACTTGCATAACTCACTTTGTTAAACATGCATAATTCCACTCATTAAATATGCATAAAGCCACTTGTTAAACATGCATAAACCAACTTATTAAGCATGCATAAATCAACTTATCAAACATGCATAAAGCCACTTATTAATTATGCATAATCATAGTAAAACATAGAGTAGCATATCATTACAAATGATTCAAACTCACTAATCCGCATTTAAGACCATAAGTCTCATTATACCCAATCTACTTACTTTAACAATTGATGTTAAAGTGATAGAAACTCACCACTAGAAAATTTGCACTCCAAATGAAGAAGATTAAGATGCTTAGAATGGATTAGAGGTTGATTAGAGAGTGATTTGCTTGCAACTTCCTTCATGAACTAGTGGAGGCCATGCTCAAATTTCATTTTGCCATAGTTTAGTTACAAGACTTAATTATGAATGAATTAGGGTAGGGTTGGGGTCTTATTTATAGGATTAGGTGAGTGTTTTAGGCCCTTAGATTAACCCTAGATTAGGTTAGGACCCTTAGATTTAGGAAATCTCTAGAACCAGCCCTCCAAGCCAGCCTAGAACCCAACCTGGTGCAACCTGGTGCACCCAGGTTCTCTGGACGCCGCACCCCTGTCGACAGGCAAGTCGACAGGCAAGTCGACCCCCCTGTCGACAGGCCTGTCGACAGCCCTGTCGACATGGGTAGGGCGGGAATCTTCCCGCCTGGCCCCGCCTGTTCCATTTCAAATCTGAATTTTAAATTTTTAAATCTGTTTTTAGTTTTGAATTTTCTGCAAACTTCATCGGGCCATAACTGGGCCATACGGACTCCGATTTTCGAAAACTCGGACTCTATTTTGCGTATTTTTCCAAGACGAACGCAATGACGCAGCCCGTTTCCCCTGATTCCCACATCTGAGATTATTTATTCTGTAATTAGTGAATTTTAGTATTAACCCAAAGTACGAGGTGTTACATTCTCCCCTCCTTAAAGGATTTCGTCCCCGAAATCTCTAAGCTAAGGAGAATGCATATCCTACCATCCAATCAACCATCTACTCAATCCATCAAACACGGGCATCCATTGTCCTTAGAACAATTTCTAATGATGTATGAGCATATGCAAAGAGTGTGTGTATATGTTCCCTATCTAATGTATGAACATATGCAAACCATGATAGTGCCATGCATCCATTATGTATGCGAAAGAACCCTATCGACACATACAATATCTACAAGAATGCACAATCATTCACCAAAATGCATCATCCATATGATAACACAATCATTAGACATCCATAAATATAGCTTTCTACACACAATTTTATGCAATATGCAATATGAAGTGATTGAGCCGATCTAGTGCCTAGAGTGTGTGTATATGCATCCACGAGCAACCACTAGCAAACACTTGCATCCACTTGCATCCATCAACCATAACATGTCTCAAACACATGTTTCAACCATAGGTTTACCCTATCTAAAGGTCAAACAGTACTAACGAGAGGACATACTAAAGATAAGACAAGTACTAGACAAGCGATAAAGGAGAAAGTAAAAACATACCCTCAAAAAGAAATGGGTACAATGAACGCATCTTCGCTTCCGTCTCCCAAGTTGCGTTGCTCTCATCTTCTCCCCATTGCACTTTGACTAGTTGAACCTCTCGATTCCTCAATTTCCTAGTCTCTGACCCAAGGATGCGAGTAGGAGCTCGTCGGATAGTCGCATCACGCTCTATCTCTACATCTCTAAGCAAGCTCGGCTCTACCACCTCTGCGGTCTCATGTAAGCATTTCCTCAGATGTGATACATGGAATACATCATGAACACCACTAAGTCTGTCGGGCAACTCCACCCTATATGCCATTCGTCCAATCCTTTCCTTGATAGGAAACGGCCCAACAAACCTCGGTGCTGACTTCCCAACGGATCCGAAGCGAACAACATTTCTCAACGGAGATACCTTAACGAAAACCATATCCCCAACCTCAAACTCAAGATCCGTCCTTCTCTTGTCCGCATAAGATTTTTGCCTATCTTGCGCTGCTTTCATCCTTCTTCGAATCAAATCGATCTTCTCTGAAGTCTCCCTAACCATATCAGGCCCAAGCAAGATCTTATCCGTAGATTCCCACCAACATGTAGGTGATCGACAAGGCCTTCCATAGAGAGCTTCGAAAGGAGCCATCCCAATACTGGACTGAAAGTTGTTATTATATGCGAACTCCACCAATGGAAGATGCTCTTCCCATGTACCTCCAAAATCTAAGATACAAAGCCTCAAAAGGTCTTCTAGGACACGATTCACCCTCTCAGTCTGGCCGTCCGTCTGAGGATGATATGCGGTGCTCAAACACAATTGAGTTCCTACTGCTTCCTGTAAACTTCTCCAGAACTCACTAGTGAAGATAGGATCTCGATCACTCACTATGCTAGAGGGTACCCCATGCAATCGAACTATCTCTCGAAGATATACTGAAGCTAGCCATGGAGCAGTCCTCTTGCTCTTCACAGGTATGAAATGGGCGCTCTTAGTAAGTCTGTCTACCACCACCCAAATTCCTGTATTACCCTTTCTCGATCTGGGTAACCCGTCAATAAAATCCATCGAGACGCTATCCCACTTCCATTGCAGAACTTCCAATGGGTGAAGCAACCCACCAGGTTTCTTTTGCTCCGCTTTCACCTGTTGACATACCAAGCATCGAGCTACATATTCGGCCACATCTTTCTTCATACCGGCCCAGAAGAAAACCCTCTTCATATCTTGGTACATCTTGTCCCCACCGGGATGAATGGTCATCCTAGAACGGTGTGCATCATCAAGAATAACCTTCCTCAACCCTTCATCTTGCGGTACACAAAGTCTACCGTCTCTACGCAAGCACCCCTTATCGTCTAGGGTGTACCTACTCAAATGGCTGGACGACTCCCCCCTTATGAGCTTCTCTATCAACTCAACCAACTGTGGGTCGTCCCTCTGTGCTTCTCCAATCCGCCCCAAAAGAGTAGGTCTAACTTCCAAAGAAGCTAGCAAACCGGGTACATAGTCAATGGAAGGTCTGAAATCAAACATCGAGATAAATTCCAAGCTTCGTCGTTCCACGAACAATGGACTCAAAGACAACCTTTTTCTGCTCAAGGCGTCCGCCACCACGTTACCCTTGCCAGGGGTATACGCTATCTCGAAATCATAGGATGCTAAGAACTCCATCCACCTTTGCTGTCTCAGATTCAAATCCTTCTGAGAAAACAAGTATTTCAATGATTTATGGTCAGTGAACAACTCGAATCTCTCACCAAGAAGATAATGGCGCCAGATCTTAAGCGCAAAAACAATAGCGGCCAGCTCTAGATCATGGGTAGGGTAATTTTTCTCATGTGGCCTTAACTGCCTTCCACCATAGGCTATTACCCTTCCCTCTTGCATTAAGACTGCGCCAAGTCCTGTTCCACAAGCATCGGTATAAACAACAAATGTCTTGCTCCCATCTGGCAACACTAAAACTGGAGCAGTGGTTAAAGCTCTCTTTAACCGTCGGAACGCATCATCACAATCTACGTCCCATGCAAAAACAAGATTCTTCTTCGTTAAGCGGGTTAATGGGGCTGATATTTTCGCGAAGTCTTTAATAAACTTCCTATAATAACCTGCCAAACCCAAGAAACTTCTTACTTCGGTAGCATTCTTCGTAACCTTCCAATCCTGAATTGATACTACCTTCGCGGGATCCACAGCTATCCCTTCCTTGGAGACCACGTGCCCCAAGAACCGCACTTCCCTCCTCCAGAAGTGACATTTAGAGAATTTCGCCTTAAGGCTATGTGCTCGAAGAGTCTTCAACACCTCCCCAAGATGTAGGGCATGCTCTTCTTCACTCTTAGAAAATACTAAGATATCATCCACAAAGACCACCACAAATTTATTAAGGAACTCCCTGAACACCCTACTCATCAAATCAACGAAGTATGCAGGGGCGTTCGTCAACCCAAATGGCATCACCAGCCACTCATAGAAACCATCCGGAGTCCTAAAGGCAGTCTTGTCAATGCTATCCTCAGCCACCCTCAACTGATGAAACCCTGTGGCTAAGTCCAACTGAGAAAATACTGAAGCGCCAACCAACTGATCGAAAAGATCATCAATCCTCGGCAATGGGTGTCTATTCTTCTTTATGAGCTTGTTGAGTTCTCTATAGTCTACACAAAGTCTGAGGGACCCATCCGCCTTCGTAGCAAATACTACTGGAGCACCCCACTCCGATATACTTCGTCTCATGAACCCCTTCTCAAGCAACTCCCCTACTTGCTTATGGAGTTCCCTCCTCTCACGAGGAGCCATGTGGCGCACTGGTAAAGATACCGGTTTAGCATTATCCACCAAATATATTCGGAAGTCAATCTCCCGTTTCGGAGGTAAGCCCTTCACCTCCTCAAACACATCCGGATATTCCCGGACCACTCTAACAGATTGCATACTTTCGACCGAAGCGTCAAGCGATTCAAGATAACTTAGCATAACAGAGTCCATGGGATTACAAGAAATCTCGAGAGTGTTACCCAAACGGGTCATGAGCCTAACAACTCTCCTTTCGCAATCAAGAACGGCACCATTACTGGATAACCAGTCCATGCCCAAAATCAACCCATAGCCCGTGAAGCCCAAAACAAAAGCATCACATCTAAACTCAATGCTAAGTATAGAAATCTTCAAACCCAAACATATCACGGACAAATAAGTGGAGCCCCCAATTGGGTTTGAAACAACCAAGGGATCGTCTACCAGACTGGTGTCTAAGTGCAGTGACTCAACTAATGATGATGAGATAAACGAATGCGATGCGCCTGAATCAAACAATGTACGGAAAGGATGATCAAATAGAAAAACTAGACTTTCAACGGAGATAGTTCTACCTCTTCCCTGAATCGGTGGAACCGCGAGAGCCTGTACTTGCCCCCTAGCCTGACCTGGTGCCATATGAGCTTGCACCTGTCCTCCTGAGGTAGACCCCATCCTTTGCCCTTTCTTAGGGCAATCCTTCACTAAATGCCCTGCTTCGCCACAGTGGAAGCAGCCAGTCTTCTTCTTCTTGCGACAATCTTTGCTTAGGTGGCCAGGTGTCCCACAATTGAAACACTTCTTCTTCTTGTCCTTGCCACCGTTGCCTTTCCCACCTTTGTTTTGTTGTTGTTGCTGAGGTCTCTTTTGATCTCCTTTCTTCTCGGGTGCCCTATTAGCATTGGGACCCTTCTCTTCTTCATACATGAGTGCCATGTCAACTAGCTTCTCAAAGGTGGCCCCCATAGGGATATGAGTCATAGCCAACCCATGCATCGGTTCATTCAAGCCTTTCACGAACCTCAAAGCCTTCTTCTCCGGTGTATTCACCATATCTAGGCCAAACCTTGCCAATTGATTAAACTTGTTAACATACTCCTTCACCGAGAGATTTCCTTGCTTTAGAGTCAAGAATCTTTCCATATACAAGTTTTCCTCCGCCCTTGAGAGAAACTTTGCCACAAATCTTTGCCTAAAATCCACCCAAGAGTCAACGGGGCGTTCTCCATTAGTGACCTCCCACCAGAATGAGGCCTCTCCCTTCATTAACCAAGCAGCCAGCTTGACTTTTTTTCCTTCTTCCATCTCAAAGATATCTATTAACTCTTCCACCTCCTTAAGCCAATCTCTAGCCTCCACAAAGGTTTCAGATCCTTGAAAAGGTTTTCCTCCCATAGCTTTGAATTCCTTACAAGTCTTAGCAAAAGCATCCGTGCGAGGAGGAGGGGGAGGAGGAAGATCGGGTGCTACGGTTGGTGGAGGAACATTTGCTGGACCCGCCGTGGTGGCCCTAGCCTCCATCAATCTCCTATACCATACTGGTACCGTCACACCCTCCGGAAAGTTAAGATCCTCAGCCATGCTGAAACGAAAAAGGAAAGATTTCAAACGGAGAATTCGAAGGATATAGATATGGCTATTGGGGATTATGCTTTTCTTTCAAAAACTTTTCTCTTTAAAGACATGTTTTTGAAAATATTACTTCCAAAAATGTTTTTAGAAAAATAGTTTTCTAAAAATTTTATCTGTTCCGGTAACCTTTGCTCTGATACCACGTGAACACCCCACGCCCGCTATGGTCACTCACTATGGGAATGCCATAGCATCGGTGGAGTATTTTAGTGAATATAGAATAGAAAAATTACAACAAGACAGATATAAATAGTACTTGAAATTTAAAATATCATCTCATAACAGCGGAAATAAACATGTCTGGTTACATCATAAAACCACGATAAAAGTCAAGTACAATATCCATCAAAATAAAGAAGTACATAATCCCACTCTCTCATACAATAGCCAGAAAAAAAGAAAAGATAACTGGATAACTGGAGCTTTACATCTACCCAAGCTCCTAAAGACTGGAACAGCAATCCGATCAAGCTCTACTACCGCTAGGATCCACCGTAGGACCTGAGGGTTGGGAAAAAGATAAAAACAACGGGGTCAGACATAAGTCTGAGTGAGTCCTATAACTTTAACAATACAATCATTAAAGTAACCAGAGAAGACATAAACTTGACCTACGGTAATATCTGGGGATGAATGGCTACACTAAGCAGCTTGGTAGACTTAGAATAAACTAAGATAACCGTTAGGACGCATCTACCCACCCAAGGATAATTACTAACTGCACCACACCAGTCATTCCTACTTAAAGGTTGATCCCTCCAAGGACTTAGAAAATTTCCCCAGTAGTTTCGTGTACTCCTAGCCCACTACATAGGTGCCGTCTGCCCCTATCTCCACTAGGTGTACTCAGTAATTCTTACCCAGTAGTTTCGTGTACTCCTACATAGGTGCCGTCTGCCCCTATCTTTATTAGGTGTACCCACTACTCCCCATCGATCGGCTCCCTACCGTAGATACCCGTGCTGGTCCCACAGTGGGGTGTATCACTCCCCTAAAGTGGCAACCCAATACTATCAACGGTGCACGGCTTTATATCTACACGATGCAACAACGGCTTATCTACCAGCCCGGGCCCACACACGCATATGAAACCCGTTGGACTTGCGTTGCCACCGCTAACCCGTTTGGCCTCTTATAATCAAGCCCAATATGCGTGTCCCGTCACTCGACATGGGTCGAGCCCACAAAGATATGTTTGGGATATTGGTTGAAATGGGCCCCCACAAGCTACCCACTTAAGCTTGTCATACATCTAGTGTATCCCACTTAACCCTTTAATCATGTTTAATTACATGTTTCCACTTAGTTAAGTATTCTAATCGTATTTTCTATTGCCACCCAAGGCACCCCACTAGATTCCACATGCCACCCAAGGCAACCACAATATTTCCACATGCCACCCAAGGCACCCACTTAACCCCTCATGTCCCACTACATGCTAATATGGTTAAGTGTTTCTTAATTAATTAAGACCGTGATCTCCCATAGAGACCTCCCACATTAGACTAGCTGTTATGACCGCCTGGTTAAGCCGGTAGAGTCCGGGCAGTCTTACGTCATAACAGAGCCTAACCTCGTGTCTTTACTTTAATCACGTATTTAATTTATGGCTAAGACCTCTCACATTGGGCTGACATTTGTAGCAACTGGTTAAGCCGGTCGGGTCCGGGCAGTTTTACACTACAAATGAGTCCAACCTCGTGTCTTAGTCGATTAATTACACCTAATTAATCACCCCCATATTAATTATCCCTAATTAATATCAAGTTTTCCATAACATGGGTAGACCTAACTCAATAGGTAAATTCCCATGGGGTAGACCTAACTCAATAGGTAAATTCCCACTTATGGTAATTTATTTTTTATGGTATGCTTAATCATACCCAAACATACATTTATTAACATATTTACCAACCCCATCGTTCCCCACGTAAATCGTTCTCATTTCATGACATAATAAAAGGGGAAGATCCATCACAAATATCATGGGTTTAGCATATAACTTTGTCATGGGTTAAGAGGATGTCAACTTGCATATATGAGCATATATTAACCCAACTACATTTAACCCTAAACTTGCATATTATCATACACATGATTTGCATAACATGTTGCATATGAGCTTGCATATTATCATACACATATCTTGCATAACATGTTGAACTTGCATATAAGCATTCTCATAACTTGCATAATATGTTAAACATGCATTTAAGCATACACATAACTTGCATAAGCATCCACATACTTGCATAAGCATGCATAACTTGCATATCACATTAAACTTGCATTTAAACATATACATAACTTGCATAAGCATCCACATACTTGCATAAGCATGCATAACTTGCATATCACATTAAACTTGCATTTAAACATATACATAACTTGCATATGAACTTGCATAACTCACTTTGTTAAACATGCATAATTCCACTCATTAAATATGCATAAAGCCACTTGTTAAACATGCATAAACCAACTTATTAAGCATGCATAAATCAACTTATCAAACATGCATAAAGCCACTTATTAATTATGCATAATCATAGTAAAACATAGAGTAGCATATCATTACAAATGATTCAAACTCACTAATCCGCATTTAAGACCATAAGTCTCATTATACCCAATCTACTTACTTTAACAATTGATGTTAAAGTGATAGAAACTCACCACTAGCAAATTTGCACTCCAAATGAAGAAGATTAAGATGCTTAGAATGGATTAGAGGTTGATTAGAGAGTGATTTGCTTGCAACTTCCTTCATGAACTAGTGGAGGCCATGCTCAAATTTCATTTTGCCATAGTTTAGTTACAAGACTTAATTATGAATGAATTAGGGTAGGGTTGGGGTCTTATTTATAGGATTAGGTGAGTGTTTTAGGCCCTTAGATTAACCCTAGATTAGATTAGGACCCTTAGATTTAGGAAATCTCTAGAACCAGCCCTCCAAGCCAGCCTAGAACCCAACCTGGTGCAACCTGGTGCACCCAGGTTCTCTGGACGCCGCACCCCTGTCGACAGGCAAGTCGACAGGCAAGTCGACCCCCCTGTCGACAGGCCTGTCGACAGCCCTGTCGACATGGGTAGGGCGGGAATCTTCCCGCCTGGCCCCGCCTGTTCCATTTCAAATCTGAATTTTAAATTTTTAAATCTGTTTTTAGTTTTGAATTTTCTGCAAACTTCATCGGGCCATAACTGGGCCATACGGACTCCGATTTTCGAAAACTCGGACTCTATTTTGCGTATTTTTCCAAGACGAACGCAATGACGCAGCCCGTTTCCCCTGATTCCCACATCTGAGATTATTTATTCTGTAATTAGTGAATTTTAGTATTAACCCAAAGTACGGGGTGTTACAAGCAAGCCCCGGGAGCAACTCCCTCCCCTTTTGAACGACTGTAAGTCTTCCTTTTATTTATTTTAATTTATTTCTTCTTTGAATTTGTTCATTTTAGTTAAGTTAATTTAAATATGAATAGACGATATATTTAAATATGAAAAGACGATATTTTTAAATATGAAAAGACGATATTTTGATATGAGTAGTGAAGTAAAAATATGATTTTACTTCGAGAAAAATATAAACTTTATATTTGAAAAGGCGAAAACTTAATATTTGAAAAGGCGAAAACTTTATATTTGAAAAGGCGAAAACTTTATATTTGAAAAGGCGAAATCTTTATATTTGAAAAGGTGAAATATTTATTTTTGAAAAGGCGAAATCTTTATATGAAGAATAGCGTGATAAAAATATAATCTTTACTATATGAACATCGATGTGAAAATATAATTTTTATCTATATAGTAGCGGTATAAAAATTCGATTTTTATATATTGAATAGCGAAGTAAAAATTCGATTTTTATATATTGAATAGCGAAGTAAAAATTCGATTTTTATATATTGAATACCAAAGTAAAAATTCGATTTTTACATATGTAGTGGCTACGGGAAACGAAGATGACAAAGATGCGATAACGATGAAGATTTCTATAAATGAAGAGCCGTGGAGTTAGGATAGCTATTGGTGAGAATTTCTCACCTTTTAATTTCCTTTTCTAGTTATATATATATACTAGGATGCAGACGGTGTTTAGTAGCACCCGACACCCATCATCCACAGACCATGGATGGCTTGTTTGTTTAACTGTTTGGTTGTGTAGTTGGTTAGACTATTTCGGTTGAATTGAATTATTTGGTGAAATAAAATTGATTTGATTGATGAGTGAATGGCGTGGGCCTTCACTAGACTGGGGATAAGGCTAGGCCTCGTCCCGTTTCTAGTATCGTGCCGTTATACCACCGAAATTTCCTAAAATATGTTAGAAAAATAAAAATATCATTTTATTGAATAAATGAACTGAATAGAATATTCATTGGTTGAATAAAATATTTTATCGTTAAAAATATAATTTTTAACGTGAATGTGAATAAATAAAATATTCATTTACAAACCGGACGGTTTGTTTATGTACACCTATTTGAAGGACATTGATTGGGACGATAAATTTTACACATCGCCCAACTGCATAAATAAAATCTGTGTTTGATTGTTTGAAAGCCCACACGGGTGTTGGGATGAAATTTGAAGTTCACTCATCCTGATTGATTAAATATGTCGATCGATTGATTGACAGGCTGTTATAAGCGTTAGATATCTATATTTGATACTTATACAGTGTAGTGCACTTTGGTTGATGGTTGATTATTTTTCAATGCTATTATATACATGTGATGTATGAAAATCCATATAATTAACATTATATGGTGATTGATTGGGCCTCATTCCAATTCAGAAAATAAAGAATATTATGAAACAAATGTTCATGTGTTGACAGTACTCATCCGTTGAGATTAGTCATGTGTTGAACGAAATATTTTAATAATAAAATTTACATCTTTATCATATATAGAATTAGAAATCAACTGGAAAATAGATGAGATGAGTGGTCTCCTGGATATTGATCTGATGTTGGTTTCGGCCTTCGGGGTTAATATTCAGGGAATTGTTCTCTTACTAGTTTACGGTTGGAGTCTAATTTTAAATCAAACGATAGATACATTAATTTTTATAAAATATATTAAATAACAAAAATAGTCACACGTGGACAGTACTCATTCGTTGAGATTAGTCGTGTGTTGACAAAGATATAGAGTCGTGTATTGAAAGAAATATAGATCCATTTGTTGAATATAAAGCCGTGTTGATTAGTGATGCGCTATTTTGACGTGAACGATATTTATATCGATTATATTCGGTTTTTGAATTTAAAACAAATTTGAATTGAATATAAAACGATTTCGAAATGAATTGAATATAAAACGATTTTGAATTGAATGGAATAGAAAACCAATTTGATTTCAATTGAATACATAACGAATTGAATTCGAATTGAATATATAACGGATTTGATTTCAATTGAATATATAATGAATTTGATTCAAATAGAAAATGAAATGAATTTGATTCAAATAGAAAACGAAATGAATTTGATTCAAATAGAAAACAAAATGAATTTGAATCGAATAGAAAACCAATTTGAATTGAATCGAATAGAAAACCAATTTGAATTGAATCGAATAGAAAACCAATTTGAATTCGAATTGAATTGAAAACGAATTCGAATTGAATTAAAAACGAATTGAAATGAATTCAAATTGAATTGAAATTTGAATTGAATAGAAATGAATTTTAAAACGAATTTATAAGGAAAAATTCAATTTTGATTTGAATTGAAATGGAAGTGAAATGTTTTTGAAACGAATTCAAAACTATTTATAAAATTCGTTTTAAATAGGAAATCTACGAAATATATATTATATATATAATATAATGGCCTGAATAGAACGCGCCGCGCCACGGCAGTTCGCGAATTTCGACCATTTATTTCAAACGGACATTACGGGAGATCCGACTACCGGATTCTCCTAAAACCGGAACCGTTGGGTTCGTATCGAAAAGAGCTTTCTAATGAATATTAGAAATTCAAAATCTAACGGTTGGATTTGGAGATACGTCCAAATCAAATTCGAAAAAGGTCGCTGTAAGTGCAGTTCGATGGCCGTTGATGGAAATCGACTGTACGGGCCTTGATAAAATTATTAAAAATAGTAATAATTAGTGTAAAATCATAAGAAATGATTTGGAAAAAATTGGGATGAAAAACTCCATCTTTGAAAAGATAAAAATAGATTTTTATCGAAATGAACTAGTTTTGAACTGAAATTAAAACCCATTTATTTTTAAATAAATAAATTGGATTTAAAAAGGGGTTTTAAATAGTCGGAATTTCTAATATATTTGATGGAAATTAAATTAGAAGTGATTTGTGGGTTTATCGTGAACAGTGTTTTAAATAACACTTGTTCTTTAACCCGATAATAAATAGAATGTGATTTGGGTTTGTCATGAACTGTGTTTTAAACGACATTAGTTCTTTAACCCAGTAAAAGGGAGTTTTAAGGAATCTGCAATTAGATTGAAATGCGAATTGATAATTTAAATTATCAGATTTGGAAAATGAGCGAGAATGGAGTATCACCAGTTTTGCTCCAAGCGATAGTTAAATCTTTAATTAGATTTGAACGTGAAATGGTAATTAATTTTACCAATAACACTGTGGTGTTAGATGTGGAGTATTACCAGTTTTGCTTCATGGGATGAATAGGTTGGGATTGGGAAATAAAATAAATAATTACTTCGGTGTGGTTCGCTAATCTCGACTAGTTTGGAAAACCATAATTTGGTTTGAAATGACATCCAAAGGAAGACTAAAGGATAAATTTTAAATAATTTATCTTGGATAAAATTAATGGGAACCTCTCCCTAAGAATGTGGAATTGGAATGAAGCGTATTTTGTGTTTGTGTAACATTTGTTTTTAATATACGCGGGTTGTTCGGAAAGGCTGGGTTTATACCCATTATGAATAACCGATTCGACGATATGTCGAAGATGAAGACGGTGGTCGAAGACCGGAAGTTTTCACATCGTTTGGATAATTACTGACGATCCTGATTGGGCTGTACACCCAAGAGGATGGAAATAGTTGGTGGTCGTCCAGACGTACTTGGAGACGGATGGATATGCGAGGAAAGTGCCTCCGGTTTCGTTCAGACCCAGAACGGACTTGTAAATGGATTGTGTGTTTGACATTGGATTTTATTCTATGTTGATTGATTTCTATTAAATATACATCTGTTTGGCGGCAGAGAATTTATTCTCTTGCTTAACGCCCTTCTCTGAGACGTACGAGCTTAGAGGTTATATATCGATAGATATCAATCGCATGGCATGAATTGCCTGTGTGGCATGCTGAGTAGCATGGATCAAGGCTTCTGTTGAAAAGCAGAGTCTTGTGGTTGATGATCAAAGCACAGCCTACGTGGCAGCTTTGTGTATAACGTGAATTCGCGAGCCTCACACCTCGGTATGAGTTAAAAACAGGATACGGACCGCTGGGAGAGCACGACGTTTCTTTCTAGCTTTGGTGGTGTCAGTGACTTACCAGCCCTGACATTTATATACTTTTCACCTTTGTGGTTGTTGGAATGAAGCGCCTCGATTATAGGTCTATAAGGACCGGGAAACGTGTGTTCAGGAATTGCCAATCCTCAAACGTAAGAGAGGACCGGCCCAGCCGATTCCAGGGTTACCCAGAGTGTGTAGTCCTGAGGCATTTGCTAGAGTGTCTCGAACGCGGAGAGGAGCTTGCCCCTTGCCTCGACTCATGACGGAAATCCAATTTCCAATACGTGTATTGCGGTTTTAATTGTAGAACTAGTATGGCGACATGATAGATGGTACCCATGCCGCCTATGATTGATATTTATGATTGAAATTGTTTTGACACTATACACTTATTACAGTATCAAATAATTTGTTTTAAACGTACCAAGCATGTTTGGCTATTATAAGGGAAAACCCTATCCTCCGGCTTGCGTTGCATTGTGTGATGGGACCTGGGTCTTATAATAGCTTCATTTTTCGAAAAAGCATTGCGTTGTTTATTCTATGCACTGGTATTCTTGGGAGGAAACCCGTTCCGTGTTATACGGCGTGGTCCCTTGAACTACTCTCTTTTAAAGTAAAGCCTAAATAACTGTTTTAGTTCTCACACCAGTCACATGACTGACCTGGAGTTTATTGTTTTAACCTAAACTCTGGGTGCCCCTATTTTCTACACGGGCAGCTAGTAGTTTTGGTTTTGCAGATTTATATTCACAGGATCCTGGTTTACAGCTGGAATGATATCCGGAAAGCTCTGTATCTGTATATCACCTTCAGTTGTGCTATGTATTATTTTCCGCTGCTATGTAATTTATTGTAATCTCTGATATTTATCGAATGTAATTTATTCATTTATACTCTGTATATTCTTGTATCTGATGAATTGTTGTAATAGCAATGAAATGTTCTTCCGTCTGTGTTCTGATTTGTCCTGTTCTCAAACGATCAGGGGTTTCGAACGGTATAGATCGTTTTAGCGACTGATTCGGATCGAGCGAAATTCCCAGCCGTCACATTTGGTATCAGAGCTTTGGTTTACAGAGCTCGAGAACAAGACACATTAGAACCATACGAAAGAATTCATCAGATATTGGATTAGTAATATCCAATTAGAATGACTCGTTAGAGATAGGATCAGTTGTGTCCTAGAACGAGTGTGAAGAGTATATTTTTTTTCCAAATGAAAACAATTTTGTTTTGAAAATTTAAATCAATTCTACGTATTTGATTATTTATTTATTTTGAATGTGGACAATCCAATATATAAAGATTTCGCGTATACGCGTCATGAACGTATAGTCGAAGTTTTGATATACTGGATAGATATGGAATCATACTCTAGTGGCCCGAAGATGATTCTGATGGTTGAGTACTCGTCGTCAGAATTTATATTCGAGTGACGAAGGTGTGATTTCTATATATTTCCATTAGACTGGTGTGAGAACCAAAACTTATATAGATAGATTTATTTGTTGTGAATTGGCATCAAAAACATGATTTTTGACTATATATCAAATTATGAATTTGGAACTCTAATTCACTAATTGATTGATGTTTGTGTTGATTGTTTATTTGTTTGATAATTTTGAACCATTTAGCATAATAGAATCAAATATTGAATTATATTGAAAATTGGTCGCATTTGCTTGCATATACATGTACTTACATTGAACAGGTCATAGCAAGGAGGCTAGAGCAGAGAATAAAATTTGTTTGCCCGACAAATAGGTACATGTTTACTATATAATTTACTGTTTTGTTGGGGTGATGATGATTTTATGAGCCGATTGGCTAGCCGCTTGGCTTTTTCTTTTTCTTTTTCTTTTTGAGATCAGAAGGCCTGTGTGGTAATTTCGGGATTTTCCCGTGGCTCCCGGTGCAGGGGAGGTTATGGCGAAATTTTTCGAAAACAATCCGGATTTTAGTGAAACCAAAAACGTTAGTATCTAATTGAGGATATCTTTCCAACGAATCCGAATAATCGAAATTTCATAGCGGGAATCAAAAGATATGTCCAGTTGAAAATTCTGAATAGTCGCTATGGAATTCAGGCCCTTAAAAATGGGAATTTTGCAAATGACCTCGGATTTTGACGAAACCACTTTTGTTGGATCTGCAGTGTTAAATTATTGCTAGATTCCAAATTTCATAATTTTTCGAATCCATATGTGAGCATGGCAAAGGAAAACGCATTTGACCAGTTTCAGTTGATTTTAATCGACTGGAAAATGGCTATTTTTCCAACGGTCTCAGAATTCGACGAAACTAGTTTTGTTAGGACCGTATCGTCAATACGAAGCTAGAGAATATTTTTATGGGATTTATAGAGTTAGTATGTGACCCCGGTAATTTTAAATGTACGTTTAAAATTCAATATAGTGATTTAAATGTAAATTCAACGGAAACTGATCAAAACGATCGAATCGGCCTACGGTACATATCCCATTGTGTTCGGAATGGGGGTAAAACGCTATGAGCGACAGGTGGTGGGCCTCGTTTTGAGGTCGAAAATAAAAGTTGCTTTTTGGTGGAAAATAAAATAATTAAAAAAAATCCCTCTCTCTTCCCCCTTATTTCTCTCTGGCCCCCCCGAAATCATTAAATCGATTTCACAGAAAAAAAGGGAAACGATCGAAACCGCGAGCCCCTCCAGCGGCGCCGACCGCCGTGCGAAGACCCCCCCCCCCCCCCGCCGTCCATCGAAGCGCGACGTAATCGACCCCACCCCCCTGCCCTCGCGACGCGACAGCCCCCCCTCGTTTCAGAAATCGCGACAACCCCCCTCCCCCATCCGCACCCCCCTTGGCCCAAACCCCAACCTCCGACAGCCCAGCTGACCTCCGACGAACCACCAGCAAGCCCCGCGAGCAACTCCCTCCCCTTTTGAATGACTGTAAGTCTTCCTTTTATTTATTTTAATTTATTTCTTCTTTGAATTTGTTCATTTTAGTTAAGTTAATTTAAATATGAAAAGACGATATATTTAAATATGAAAAGACGATATTTTTAAATATGAAAAGACGATATTTTTAAATATGAAAAGACGATATTTTTAAATATGAAAAGACGATATTTTGATATGAGTAGTGAAGTAAAAATATGATTTTTACTTCGAGAAAAATATAAACTTTATATTTGAAAAGGCAAAAACTTTATATTTGAAAAGGCGAAAACTTTATATTTGAAAAGGCGAAATCTTTATATTTGAAAAGGCGAAATATTTATTTTTGAAAAGGCGAAATCTTTATATGAAGAATAGTGTGATAAAAATATAATCTTTACTATATGAACATCGATGTGAAAATATAATTTTTATCTATATAGTAGTGGTATAAAAATTGAATTTTTATATATTGAATAGCGAAGTAAAAATTCGATTTTTATATATTGAATAGCAAAGTAAAAATTCGATTTTTATATATTGAATACCAAAGTAAAAATTCGATTTTTACATATGTAGTGGCTACGGGAAACGAAGATGACAAAGATGCGATAACGATGAAGATTTCTATAAATGAAGAGCCATGGAGTTAGGATAGCTATTGGTGAGAATTTCTCACCTTTTAGTTTCCTTTTCTAGTTATATATATATACTAGGATGCATACGGTGTTTAGTAGCACCCGACACCCATCATCCACAGACCATGGATGGCTTGTTTGTTTAATTGTTTTGTTGTGTAGTTGGTTAGACTATTTTGGTTGAATTGAATTGTTTAGTGAAATAAAATTGATTTGATTGATGTGTGAATGGCGTGGGCCTTCACTAGACTGGGGATAAGGCTAGGCCTCGTCCCGTTTCTAGTATCGTGCCGTTATACCGCCGAAATTTCCTAAAATATGTTAGAAAAATAAAAATATCATTTTATTGAATAAATGAACTGAATAGAATATTCATTGGTTGAATAAAATATTTTATCGTTAAAAATATAATTTTTAACGTGAATGTGAATAAATAAAATATTCATTTACAAACCGGACGGTTTGTTTATGTACACCTATTTGAAGGAAATTGATTGGGACGATAAATTTTACACATCGCCCAACTGCACAAATAAAATCTGTGTTTGATTGTTTGAAACCCCACACGGGTGCTGGGATGAAATTTGAAGTTCACTCATCCTGATTGATTAAATATGTCGATCGATTGATTGACAGGCTGTTATAAGCGTTAGATATCTATATTTGATGCTTATACAGTGTAGTGCACTTTGGTTGATGGTTGATTATTTTTCAATGCTATTATATACGTGTGATGTATGAAAATCCATATAATTAACATTATATGGTGATTGATTGGGCCTCATTCCAATTCAGAAAATAAAGAATATTATGAAACAAAGGTTCATGTGTTGACAGTACTCATCCGTTGAGATTAGTCATGTGTTGAACGAAATATTTTAATAATAAAATTTACATCTTTATCATATATAGAATTATTAATCAACTGGAAAATAGATGAGATGAGTGGTCTCCTGGATATTGATCTGATGTTGGTTTCGGCCTTCAGGGTTAATATTCAGGGAATTGTTCTCTTACTAGTTTACGGTTGGAGTCTAATTTTAAATCAAACGACAGATACCTTAATTTTTATAAAATATATTAAATAACAAAAATAGTCACACGTGGACAGTACTCATTCGTTGAGATTAGTCGTGTGTTGATAAAGATATAGAGTCGTGTATTGAAAGAAATATAGATCCATTTGTTGAATATAAAGCCGTGTTGATTAGTGATGCGCTATTTTGACGTGAACGTTATTTATATCGATTATATTCGGTTTTTGAATTTAAAACAAATTTGAATTGAATATAAAACGATTTCGAAATGAATTGAATATAAAACGATTTCGAATTGAATGGAATAGAAAACCAATTTGATTTCAATTGAATACATAACGAATTGAATTCGAATTGAATATATAACGGATTTGATTTCAATTGAATATATAATGAATTTGATTCAAATAGAAAATGAAATGAATTTGATTCAAATAGAAAACGAAATGAATTTGATTCAAATAGAAAACAAAATGAATTTGATTTGAATAGAAAACCAATTTGAATTGAATCGAATAGAAAACCAATTTGAATTGAATCGAATAGAAAACCAATTTGAATTGAATCGAATAGAAAACCAATTTGAATTCGAATTGAATTGAAAACGAATTCGAATTGAATTAAAAACGAATTGAAATTAATTCAAATTGAATTGAAATTTGAATTGAATAGAAATGAATTTTAAAACGAATTTATAAGGAAAAATTCAATTTTGATTTGAATTGAAATGGAAGTGAAATGTTTTTGAAACGAATTCAAAACTATTTATAAAATTCGTTTTAAATAGGAAATCGACGAAATATATATTATATATATTATATATATAATATAATGGCCTGAATAGAACGCGCCGCGCCGCGGCAGTTCGTGAATTTCGATCATTTATTTCAAACGGACATTACGGGAGATCCGACCGTCGGATTCTCCTAAAACCGGAACCGTTGGGTTCGTATCGAAAAGGGCGAATATTAGAAATTCAAAATCTAACGGTTGGATTTGGAGATACGTCCAAATCAAATTCGAAAAAGGTCGCTGTAAGTGCAGTTCGATGGTCGTTGATGGAAATCGACTGTACGGGACTTGATATAATTATTAAAAATAGTAATAATTAGTGTAAAATCATAAGAAATGATTTGGGAAAAATTGGGATGAAAAACTCCATCTTTGAAAAGATAAAAATAGATTTTTATCGAAATGAACTAGTTTTGAACTGAAATTAAAACCCATTTATTTTTAAATAAATAAATTGGATTTAAAAAGGGGTTTTAAATAGTCGGAATTTCTAATATATTTGATGGAAATTAAATTAGAAGTGATTTGTGGGTTTATCGTGAACAGTGTTTTAAATAACACTTGTTCTTTAACCCGATAATAAATAGAATGTGATTTGGGTTTGTCGTGAACTGTGTTTTAAATGACATTAGTTCTTTAACCCAGTAAAATGGAGTTTTAAGGAATCTGCAATTAGATTGAAATGCGAATTGATAATTTAAATTATCAGATTTGGAAAATGAGCGAGAATGGAGTATCACCAGTTTTGCTCCAAGCGATAGTTAAATCTTTAATTAGATTTGAACGTAAAATGGTAATTAATTTTACCAATAACACTGTGGTGTTAGATGTGGAGTATTACCAGTTTTGCTTCATGGGATGAATAGGTTGGGATTGGGAAATAAAATAAATAATTACTTCGGTGTGGTTCGCTAATCTCGACCAGTTTGGAAAACCATAATTTGGTTTGAAATGACATCCAAAGGAAGACTAAAGGATAAATTTTAAAGAATTTATCTTGGATAAAATTAATGGGAACCTCTCCCTAAGAATGTGGAATTGGAATGAAGTGTATGTTGTGTTTGTGTAACATTTGTTTTTAATATACGCGGGTTGTTCGGAAAGGCCGGGTTTATACCCATTCTGAATAACCGATTCGACGATATGTCGAAGATGAAGACGGTGGTCGAAGACCGGAAGTTTTCACATCGTTTGGATAATTACTAACGATCCTGGTTGGGCTGTACACCCAAGAGGATGGAAATAGTTGGTGGTCGTTCAGACGTACTTGGAGACGGATGGATATGCGAGGAAAGTGCCTCCGGTTTCGTTCAGACCCAGAACGGACTTGTAAATGGATTGTGTGTCTGACATTGGATTTTATTCTATGTTGATTGATTTCTGTTAAATATACTTCTGTTTGGCGGCGGAGAATTTATTCTCTTGCTTAACGCCCTTCTCTGAGACGTACGAGCTTAGAGGTTATATATCGATAGATATCAATCGCATGGCATGAATTGCCTGTGTGGCATGTTGAGTAGCATGGATCAAGGCTTCTGTTGAAAAGCAGAGTCTTGTGGTTGATGATCAAAGCACAGTGTAACACCCCGTATGTTGAATAACTAACTATAATATAAAACAGGGCAGAATTAAATTTAAAAATCTGAATCAGGGGAAGCGGGCTATGCCATTACTTTCGTTTCGGAAAAATACGCGAAATAGAGTCTGAGTTTTCGAAAATCGGGTCCGTATGACCCAGATAAGGCCCAAAGAAGTTTTCAGAAATTTAAAACAGATTTAAAAACAAAAATTTCAAAATTTCAGAAGTGGCGGGAAAATTCCCGCCAGACCCAGGGAGTCGACCTAGGGGTCGATAGGGGTGTCGACCTACCCACCAGGTCGACTAGGGTGTCGACCCTAGTGTCGACCTGGGGGTCGACCTCCCTGGTCGAGCCCAGGTGACCTGGGTGCACCAGTTTGGCTTTTGGGCTGTGTTTTGGTGGCTAGGACGAGATCTGACGGCTCTAATCTGATTTAGGGTTAATCTAATGGCCTAAAACACCTAGCTAATCTATAAATACACCCTAAGACTACCCTAATTCATACTAAAAATAGATACAACACCGTTATGCCGTCAAAATGCAACTTGAAGGAGCCTCCATCAATTTAAAGAGGAAGATAGCTTCTCAAAGCAACTTCTAATCAACTCTAGCAACTTAATCTTCTTCTTAGGAGTGCTAATCAACAAGTTGTGAGTTTTCTATAGCCTTAATGACCAATTATTGAAATGATTATGATAGGATATAATGAGGTTATGGCTATGAATGTGGATCAATGCAAGTTATGCAAGTTATATGCTATGTGTTAATGATGTTATGCATGTTATGCAAGTTATATGCTATGTGTTAATGATGTTATGCATGTTATGCAAGTTATATGCTATGTGTTAATGATGTTATGCAAGTTATATGCTATGTGTTTGGGATGTTATGCAAGTTATGCAAGTCTTATGCTACATGTTCATGATGTTATGCAAGTTATGCAAGTCATATGTTACATGTTCATGATGTTATGCAAGTTATGCAAGCTATATGCTATATGATCATGATGTTATGCAAGTTATGCAAGTGTTCATGATGCTAGTTGCTATGATAAACATTGATCCATTATGACACCATGATTATGCATGTTTGGTGTATGATTATATGCAAGTTCATATATGATATGTTATGCAAGTTTGGTGTATGATTATATGCAAGTCCATATATGACATGTTATGAAAGTTTGGTGTTTGATGATATGCAAGTAACATGTGCAAGTTTACACCTTAGTATGATATGCATACATATGCAAGTTAACCCCTTTGTATGTCATACATACATATGCAAGTTTACCCCTTTGTATGACATAAATAACTTATGCAAGTTAACCTCTTTATGACATATGTGATTCATGCAAGTTTGGGTTGATTATTTATGCTAGTTGGGTTGATGCTATATGCATGTTGACACCTTTAAAACCCATGTTAATGTTATGCAAGTTGAACCCATTGTATTTGTGATGAATCTTCCCTTTTATGTCATGTTAGCGAACTACGTGGGGAACGATGGGGTTAATATACATGTTAATGAAATGGTGTGAAGTGGTATGATTATGCATACCATAAAGTGGATGGACATAATTGAGTCAATTATGTACATCGTTAAAATTGGAATTAATTAGCGAAAATTAATTCGAAATATGGGGGTGATTAATTAGGTGTAATTAATCGACTAAGACACGAGGTTGGACCCTTTTGTAGCGTAAGACTGCCCGGAACCGACCGGCAAATCCAGCGGCTACAAATGATTGGCCCAATGTGAGAGGTCTTAGGCACAAACTAAATACGTGACAAGTGTATAGACACGAGGTTAGACTCGGTTATGGCGTAAGGCTGCCCGGACCCAACCGGCAAATCCAGCTGCCATAAAAGATAGTCTAATGTGAGAGGTCTTTACAACGGTTACGTTCTTAATCAATTAAGAAACACTTAACCAGATAAGCATGTAGTGGGCATGAGGGGTTAAGTGGGTGCCTTGGGTGGCATGTGGAAATCAAGAAAGTGCCTTGGGTGGCATGTGGAAATCTAGTGGGTTGCCTTGGGTGGCAATAGAAAATACGATTAGAATACTTAACCAAGTGGAAACATGTAATTAAACATGATTAAAGGGTTAAGTGGGATGCACTAGATAAAGGGACAAGCTTAGGTGGGTAGCTTGTGGGGGCCCATTTCACCCAGTAACCCATATGTATCTTATTGGGCTCAACCCATGTCGAGGACGGGACACGCGTACTGGGCTTGATTATAAGAGGCCAAAACGGGTTAGCAGTGGCAACGCAAGTCCAACGGGTTTCATATGCGTGTGTGGACCAGGGCTGGTAGGTAAGACGTTGTTGCATCGTGTAGGTATAAGCCGTGCACCATTGGTTGTATCGGGTTGCCACTTTGGGGAGTGATACACCCCACTGTGGGGCCAGCACGGGTATCTACGGTAGGGAGCCGATCGCTTGGGAGTAGTGGGTACACCTAGTGGAGATAGGGGCAGACGGCACCTATGTAGTCAGCTAGGGGTACACGAAACTACTGGGTAAATTTTCTAAGTCCTTGGGTAGGATCAACCTTTGAGTAGGAATGACTTGTGTGGTGCAGTTAGTAATTACCCTTGGGTGGGTAGATGCGTCTTTACCGTTATCTTAGTTCATCTTATGTCTAGTGGGCTACTTAGTGTAGTCATTTATCCCCAGTCATCCCGTACCAAGTTTATATCATACCCTAATTACTTTAATGATTGTGTTGTTAAAGTTATAGGGCTCACTCAGACTTATGTCTGACCCCGTTGTTTTTATCTTTTTCCCCCTCAGGTCCTCAGGTTGGGCCTAGCACTAGTGGGCTTTGATCAGATTTCTTTATCTATCTTTTAGAGCTTGGACCGAGATGTAAAGCCCAGCTTATCTTTTCTTTTATGGCTATTAGTTATGTAGTGGGATTATGTACTTATGTTTATCAGGATGGATATTTAGTACTTGACTCTTGTTTTAGCTGGTTTTGATATGTAACCAAACATGTTTATCTTCTGTTGCAATGGAATGATGTTTTAAATTTCAAGTATGATTTATATCTGTCTTGTTGTAATTTTTCTGTTCTATATTCACGTAAAATACTCCACCGAAGTTAAGGCATTCCCTTAGTGAGTGACCTTAGCGGGTGTGGGGTGTTACATGTGGTATCAGAGCGAAGGTTACCGGAACAGATAAAATTTTTAGAAAACTATTTTTCTAAAAACATTTTCGGAAGAAGTATTTTCAAAAACATGTCTTTTAAGAGAAAAGTTTTTGAAAGAAAAGCATAATCCCCAATAGCCATATCTTTATCTTTCGAATTCTCCATTTTGAATCTTTCCTTTTTCGTTTCAGCATGGCTGAAGATCTTAACTTTCCGGAGGGTGTGACGATACCAGTATGGTATAGGAGATTGATGGAGGCTAGGGCCGCCACTGCGGGTCCAGCAAATGTTCCTCCACCAACGGTAGCAACCGATCTTCCTCCTCCCCCTCCTCCTCCTCGCACGGATACTTTTGCTAAGACTTGCAAGGAATTTAAAGCTATGGGAGGGAAACCTTTTCAAGGATCAGAAACTTTTGTGGAAGCTAGGGATTGGCTTAAGGAGGTGGAAGAGTTGATAGATATCTTTGAGATGGAAGAAGGAAAGAAAGTCAAGTTAGCTGCTTGGTTAATGAAGGGAGAGGCCTCATTCTGGTGGGAGGTCACTAATGGAGAGCGCCCCGTTGACTCTTGGGCGGATTTCAGGCAAAGATTTGTGGCAAAGTTTCTCTCAAGGGCGGAGGAAAATCTGTATATGGAAAGGTTCTTGACTCTAAAGCAAGGAAACCTATTGGTGAAGGAATATGTCAACAAGTTTAATCAATTGGCAAGGTTTGGCATAGACATGGTGAATACACCGGAGAAGAAGGCTTTGAGGTTCGTTAAGGGGTTGAATGAACCGATGCATGGTTTGGCTATGACATCCCTATGGGGGCCACCTTTGAGAAGCTAGTAGACATGGCACTCATGCATGAGGAAGAGAAGGGTCCCAATGCTAATAAGGCACCCGAGAAGAAGGGAGATCAAAAGAGACCTCAACAACAACAAAACAAAGGTGGGAAAGGCAACGGTGGCAAGGGAAAGAAGAAGTGCTTCAATTGCGGGATAACAGGCCACCTAAGCAAAGATTGTCGAAAGAAGAAGAAGACGGGCTGCTTCCACTGTGGCGAAGCAGGGCATCTAGTGAAGGATTGCCCTAAGAAGGGGCAAAGGACGGGATCTACCTCAGGGGGACAGGTGCAAGCTCTTATGGCACCAGGTCAGGTTAGGGGCAAGTTCAGGCTCTCGCGGTTCCACCGATTCAGGAAAGAGGTAGAACTATTTCCGTTGAAAGTCTGGTTTTTCTGTTTGATCATCCTGTCCGTACATTGTTTGATTCTGGCGCATCGCATTCGTTTATCTCATCATCATTAGTTGAGTCACTGCACTTAGACACCAGTCTAGTAGATGATCGCTTGGTTGTTTCAAACCCAATTGGGGGCTCCACTTATTTGTCCATGATATGTTTGGGTTTGAAGATTTCTATACTTAGCGTTGAGTTTAGATGTGATGCTTTTGTTTTGGGCTTCACGGGCTATGGGTTGATTTTGGGCATGGACTGGTTATCCAGTAATGGTGCCGTTCTTGATTGTGAAAGGAGAGTTGTTAGGCTCATGACCCGCTTGGGTAACACTCTCGAGATCTCTTGTAATCCCATGGATTCTGTTATGCTAAGTTATCTTGAATCGCTTGACGCTTCGGTCGAGAGTTTGCGATCTGTTAGAGTGGTCCGAGAATACTCGGATGTGTTTGAGGAGGTGAAGTGCTTACCTCCGAAGCGGGAGATAGACTTCCGAATATATCTGGTGGATAATGCTAAACCAGTATCTTTACCGGTGCGCCACATGGCTCCTCGTGAGAGGAGGGAACTCCATAAGCAAGTAGGGGAGTTGCATGAGAAGGAGTTCATAAGACGAAGTATATCGGAGTGGGGTGCTCCAGTAGTTTTTGCCACGAAGGCGGATGGGTCCCTCAGACTTTGTGTAGACTATAGAGAACTCAACAAGCTCACAAAGAAGAATAGACACCCATTGCCGAGGATTGATGATCTTTTTGATCAGTTGGTTGGCGCTTCAGTGTTTTCGCAGTTGGACTTGGCCACGGGGTTTCATCAGTTGAGGGTGGCTGAGGATAGCATAGACAAGACTGCCTTTAGGACTCCGGATGGTTTCTATGAGTGGCTGGTGATGCCATTTGGTTTGACGAACGCCCCAGCATACTTTGTTGATTTGATGAGTAGGGTGTTCAGGGAGTACCTTAATAAGTTCGTTGTGGTCTTTGTGGATGACATCTTAGTCTTTTCTAAGAGTGAAGAAGAGCATGCCCTACATCTTAGGGAAGTGTTAGAGACTCTTCGAGCACATAGCCTTAAGGCTAAATTCTCTAAATGTCACTTCTGGAGGAAGGAAGTGAGGTTCTTGGGGCACGTGGTCTCCAAGGAAGGGATAGCTGTGGATCCCGCGAAGGTAGTGTCCATCCAAGATTGGAAGGTTCCGAAGAATGCTACCGAGGTGAGGAGTTTCTTGGGGTTGGCTGGCTACTATAGGAAGTTTATCAAGGACTTCGCGAAGATATCAGCCCCATTAACTCGCTTGACGAAGAAGAATCTAGTCTTCGTATGGGACGTAGATTGTGATGATGCGTTCCGACGGTTAAAGAGAGCTTTAACCACAGCTCCAGTCTTAGTGTTGCCAGATGGGAGTAAACCATTTGTTGTTTATACCGATGCTTGTGGGACAGGACTGGGCGCAGTCTTAATGCAAGAGGGAAGGGTAATAGCCTACGGTGGAAGGCAGTTGAGGGCGCATGAGAAAAATTACCCTACCCATGATCTAGAGTTGGCCGCTATTGTTTTTGCGCTTAAGATTTGGCGCCATTATCTTCTTGGTGAGAGATTCGAATTGTTCACTGACCACAAATCATTGAAGTACTTGTTTTCTCAGAAGGATTTGAACTTGAGACAGCAAAGGTGGATGGAGTTCTTAGCATCCTATGATTTCGAGATAGTGTATACCCCTGGAAAGGGTAACATGGTGGCGGACGCCTTGAGTAGAAAAAGGTTGTCCTTGAGTCCATTGTTCGTGGAACGACGAAGCTTGGAATTTATCTCGATGTTTGATTTCAGACCTTCTGTTGACTATATACCTGGTTTGTTAGCATCCTTGGAGGTCAGACCTACTCTTTTGGGACGGATTGGCGAGGCACAGCGGGACGACCCACAATTGGTTGAGTTGGTAGAGAGACTCATAAGGGGGGAGTCGTCCAGCCATTTGAGTAGGTACACCCTAGACGATAGGGGGTGCTTGCGTAGAGACGGTAGACTTTGTGTACCGCAAGACGAGGGTTTGAGGAAGGCTATTCTTGATGATGCACACCGTTCTAGGATGACCATTCATTCCGGTGGGGACAAGATGTACCAAGACATGAAGCGAGTTTTCTTTTGGGCCGGTATGAAGAAAGATGTGGCCGAGTATGTCGCTAGATGATTGGTGTAACAACAAGTGAAAGCGGAGCAAAAGAAACCAGGTGGGTTGCTTCACCCATTGGAAGTTCTGCAATGGAAGTGGGATTGCATCTCGATGGATTTTATTGATGGGTTACCGAGATCGAGGAAGGGTAATACGGGAATTTGGGTTGTGGTAGACAGACTTACTAAGAGCGCCCATTTTATACCCGTGAAGAGCAAGAGGACTGCTCCATGGCTAGCTTCAGTATATCTTCGAGAGATAGTTCGATTGCATGGGGTACCCTCTAGCATAGTGAGTGATCGAGATCCTATCTTCACTAGCGAGTTCTGGAAGAGTTTGCAAGAAGCAGTAGGGACTCAATTGTGTCTGAGCACCGCATATCATCCTCAGACGGACGGCCAGACCGAGAGGGTGAATCGTGTTCTGGAAGACCTTTTGAGGCTTTGTATCTTAGATTTTGGAGGTACATGGGAAGAGCATCTTCCATTGGTGGAGTTCGCGTATAACAACAGCTTTCAGTCCAGTATTAGTATGGCTCCTTTCGAAGCTCTTTATGGAAGGCCTTGTCGATCACCTACATGTTGGTGGGAATCTACGGATAAGATCTTGCTTGGGCCCGATATGGTTAGAGAGACTTCGGAGAAGATTGATTTGATTCGAAGAAGGATGAAAGCAGCGCAAGACAGGCAAAAATCTTACGCGAATAAGAGGAGGACGGATCTTGAGTTTGATGTTGGGGACATGGTCTTTGTCAAAGTATCTCCATTACGGAATGTTGTCCGCTTTGGGTCCGTTGGGAAGTTAGCTCCAAGATTTGTAGGACCGTTTCCTATTAAGGAAAGGATTGGACGGATGGCATATAGGGTGGATTTACCCGAGAGACTTAGTAGGGTGCATGATGTATTCCATGTGTCACATTTGAGGAAGTGCCTACATGAGACCGCAGAGGTGGTAGAGCCGAGCTTACTTAAAGAAGTGGAGGTAGAGCGTGATGCAACTATTCGACGAGCTCCTACCAGCATCCTTGGGTCAGAGATTAGGAAGTTGAGGAACAGAGAGGTGCGACTAGTCAAGGTGCAATGGGGAGAGGATGAGAGCAATGCTACTTGGGAGACAGAAGCGAAGATGCGCTCACTATACCCATTCCTTTTTGAGGGTATGTCTTTTAACTTCTCCTTTATCGTTTGTCTAGTACTTATCTTATCTTTAGTATGTCCTCTCATTAGTACCTTTGACCTTTAGATAGGGTAAACCTATGGTTGAAACATGTGTTTGAGACATGTTATGACTGATGGATGCGTGTGGATGCAAGTGTTTGCTAGTGGTTGCTCGTGGATGCATATTGTAAAGACCCGCAACTTCCCCGTAAAGGAAAGCGTCGGATAGTTCGAGAACAAGCCACAACAGGACACATACAGAAGAACATTTCATTGTATATTACAACAATGCATCAGATTACAAGAATATACAGAGTATAAATGAATATTACACAGAAATATCAGAGATTTAAATTACATTTAAATACATAGCAGCGGAAAAATAATACAATACACAACTAGAATGAGATATACGGATACAAAGCTTTCCGGATATCGTTCCAGCTGTAAACCAGGATCCTGTGAATATAAATCTGCAAAACCAAAACTACTAGCTGCCCGTGTCAAAATAAGGGCAACCAGAGTTTAGGTTAAAACAATAAACTCCAGGTCAGTCATGTGACTGGTGTGAGAACTAAAACAGTTATTAATCTTTATTTTTAAAGTTAGGTAAATCAAGGGACCACGCCGTATAACACGGAACGGGTTTCCTCCCAAGAATACCAGTGCATAAAACAACAGCGCAATGCTAAATAAAGAAGAATGAAGCTGTTATAAGACCCAGGTCCCATCACACAATGCAACGCAGCCGAGGATAGGGTTTTCCCTTATAACAGCCAAAGAATGCTTGATACGTTTAAAACAAATCATTTGATACTATAATAAGTGCATAGTGCATAAAACAACTTCAAATCATAAGTATCAATCATAGGCGGCATGGGTACCATATATCATGTCGCCATATATAGGTTTACAAATAAAACCGCAAAGTCACGTATTTGGAAATTGGATTTCCTTCTATGAACCGAGGCAAAAGATAGTCCTCAACCGATTCGAGACAATCTAGCCCATGTCTCAGGATCAGAGCTCGAGTGACCCTTGGATCGTCAGGGCCGGTCCACCGATGTGGATTAAACTTAAACCCTGAACATGCGTTCCCCCGCCCTTTGGGGCGTAAACGAGCCAACGAATGGCTCCATCGGTTCGAGAACGACCGATCAATCCGAGGCGCCTCGCAACAGCAACAACCACATAAGTCAAACTCGTCAGGGCGTGTAAAACCACTGACGCCACTTTTTATCTAGAAGGAAACGCATGCCCTCCCTGAGGTCCGTCTCCCGTTTTTGGTTCATACCTGGTGTGAAACACGCGAGGTAAACGTTACACAAAGCTACGCCACAAAGGCCGTGCTTTGATCATCACCACAAGACTTTGCTTTTCAACAGAAGCCTTGATCATTTGCATCTTAGCATGCCACACAGGCAAGCCATCCTATGTCAGACACACAGTCCATTTACAAGTCCGTTCTGGGTCTGAACGAAACCGGAGGCACCTAGTACCCCGCATATCCATCGATCTCCAAGCACGTCTGGACGATCACTAACTGTTTCCATCTTCTTGGGTGTACAGCCCAATCAAGATCATCAGTTATCACCCAAACGACGTGAAGACCTCCGGTCTTCGACCATCGTCTTCATCTTCGACTTATCGTCGTATCAGTTATTCAGAATGGGATAAACCCGGTCTTTCCGAATAACTCGCGTATATATTATAAAAGTGTTACACAAACACAACATACGCCTCATTCCAACTCATTAGTCATTAACCGTAAATTAATCAAGAGAATAATTCCCCAAATATTAACCCCGAAGGCCGAAACCAACATCAGATCAATATCCAGAAAACCATTCTACTTAGCTAACCGACAGTTAGTTTCTAAATTTCACGTTCAAATCTAATTAAAGATTTAACTATCGCTTGGAGCAAAACTGGTGATACTCCATTCTCGATCTTTTCAATCTAATTAAAGATTCATTAAAACCCCACTTAGTTTTAATCTTTGACTGGGTTAAAGAATCAGTGTCATTTAAAAACACGGTTCACGATAAACCCTAAATCACATTCATTAATCGTCGGGTTAAAGAACGAGTGTTATTTAAAACACTGTCCACGATAAACCCAAAAATCAATATCGATTCAATTCCAATTAAATGTCATTTAATTGGTACACTTCATTAAATCTAAATAAAAAGATTTAATCTTTTCTCAACTGGGTTCAAGAACAGTGTTAGTGAAGACACCATTCACGACAAACCCAAATCACATTCATTAATTATCGGGTTAAAGAACAAGTGTTATTTAAAACACTGTTCACGATAAACCCAAAAATCAATATCAATTCAATTCCAATTAAATATTATTTAATTGGTACCCTTCATTAAATCTAAATAAAAAGATTTAATCCTTTCTCAACTGGGTTCAAGAACAGTGTTAGTGAAGACACCATTCACGACAAACCCAAATCACATTCGATATTCAATACAAGGCTCTGAATAGAAAATATATCGGCTTATATTCAATATCGAATTCTACGACTAACAAATGTCGTATTGGAAATAACGATATAAATATATATCTTTCAAATTTCCATAACAACACCTGTATAATCACGAATTCCAACATCGAAATATTCCGAAGACAATTTCGATTCAAATCCACTCCAATGCAGTCATTGGAAATTTTGGTTATTTTTAAAACCCTTTTCGAATTCAATTTATTTATTTAAAAATAAATAGAATTATATTTCTAGTTCAAAACTAGTTCATTTCGATAAAAATCAATTTTTATCTTTTCAAATATGGAGTTTTTCATCCCAAATCTTTCTAAATCATTTCTTATGATTTTACACAAATTATTACTATTTTTAATAATTTTATCAAGGCCCGTACAGTCGATTTCCATCAATGGCCATCGAACTGCACTTACAGCGACCTTTTTCGAATTTGATTTGGACGTATCTCCAAATCCAACCGTTAGATTTCAAATTTCTAACATTCGTTAGAAAGCTCTTTTCGATACGAACCCAACGGTTCCGGTTTTAGGAGAATCCGACGGTCGGATCTCCCGTAATATCCGTTTGAAATAAATGGTCGAAATTCGCGAACTGCCGCGGCGCGGCGCGTTCTATTCAGGCCATTATATTATATATATAATATATATAATATATATTTCGTCGATTTCTATTTAAAACGAATTTTATAAATCGTTTTAATTTCATTTCAAAAGCAATTTCAACTTCCATTTCAATTCAAATCAAAATTGAATTCTTCTTTATAAATTCGTTTCAAAATTCTTTTCTATTCAATTCAAATTTCAATTCAATTTGAATTCGTTTTCAATTCATTTCGAAATCATTTTCAATTCATTTTGAATTCGTTTTCAATTCATTTCGAAATCGTTTTCAATTCATTTCATTTCGAAATCGTTTTCAATTCATTTTGAATTCGTTTTCAATTCATTTCGAAATCGTTTTCAATTCATTTCATTTCGAAATCGTTTTCAATTCATTTTGAATTCGTTTTCAATTCATTTCGAAATCGTTTTCAATTCATTTCATTTCGAAGTCGTTTTCAATTCATTTTGAATTCGTTTTCAATTCATTTCGAAATCGTTTTCAATTCATTTCATTTCGAAATCGTTTTCAATTCATTTTGAATTCGTTTTCAATTCATTTCGAAATCGTTTTCAATTCATTTCATTTCGAAATCGTTTTCAATTCATTTTGAATTCGTTTTCAATTCATTTTGAATTCGTTTTCAATTCAATTCATTTCGAAATCGATAAAATCGATATAAATATCGTTCACGTCAAAATGGCGTCAATCTAATCAACACGGCTTCATAAATTTCTATTTTCAAAATAGTGGTTATTATCAAAATATTTCGTTCAACACATGACCAATCTCAATGAATGAGTACCGTCAACACATGAACTTTTATTTTATAATATTCTTTATTTTTCAAATTGGAATGAGGCCCAATCAATTACCATATAAAGTTAATTATATGGATTTTCATACAACACATGTATATCATAACATTGAAAAATAATCAACCATCAACCAAAGTGCACTACACTGTATAAGCATCAAATATAGACATTTAACACTTATAGCAGCTTGTCAATCAATCGATCGACATATTTAATCAATCAGGATGAGTGAACTTCAAATTTCATCCTAACACCCGTGTGGGGTTTCAAACAATCAAACACATATTTTATTTGTGCAGTTAGGCGATGTGTAAAATTTATCGACCCAATCAACGTCATTCAAATAGGTGTACATAAACAAACCGTCTGGTTTGTAAATGAATATTTATTTATTCCCATTCACGTTAAAAATTATATTTTTAACGATAACACATTTTATTTTAACATATGAATTTCTATTCAGTTCATTCGTTAAATAAAATGCTATTTTTATTTTTCTAACTTATTTTAGAAAATTTCGGCGGCATAACGGCACGATACTAGAAACGGGACAAGGCCTAGCCTTATCCCCGGTCTAGTGAAGGCCCACGCCATTCACACATCAATCAAATCAATTCGTTATGCAAACCACAAACTTTGGAGTAAGGGTCTAACCTAGCCTTACTCCTTCGCCTTATAACGGCGCACGTCTAATCCTAACCAATTTATCGATTCGATTTTTCACACCACAAACCACATTCAAACCAATATCGCAATCAATCACCAAACAGTCAAACAAACAAGTCCATGGTCTGTGGACGATTGTGTCGGGTGCTACTAAGCACCGTCTGCATCCTAGTATATATATATAACTAGAAATAAAATAGAAAGGTGAGAAATTCTCACATATAGCTATCCTAGCTCCACGGCTCTTCTTTTGCAGAAGTCTTCGTCGTTTCGCCTTTTTGTCACCTTTGTTGCCCAAGGCCACTATATATATAAAAATCGAATTTTTATTTCAAAGTTCAATATATAAAAATCGAATTTTTATTTCAAAGTTCAATATATAAAAATCATATTTTTAACTCGAAGTTCAATACATAAAAATCCCATTTTTCTATCTTAAAGTTCAAACCATTTTCTTTTTAAAGTTCAAACCATTTTCTTTTTAAAGTTAAAACCTTTTCTTTTTAAAGTTAAAACCTTTTCTTTTTAAAGTTAAAACCTTTTTCAATTTAAAGTTAAAACCTTTTTCAATTTAAAGTTAAAACCTTTTTCAATTTAAAGTTAAAACCTTTTTCAATTTAAAGTTAAAACCTTTAGAAATCAGTTTTAAAAACTTAAATAAAAACCAGTTTTATGAACTTAAATAAAAATCAGTTTTATGAACTTAAATAAAAATCAGTTTTATGAACTTAAATAAAAATCAGTTTTATGAACTTAAATAAAAATTAGTTTTATTAACTTAAATAAAAATCAGTTTTATTAACTTAAATAAAAATCAGTTTTATTAACTTAAATAAAAATCAGTTTTATTAACTTAAATAAAAATCAGTTTTATTAACTTAAATAAAAATCAGTTTTATTAACTTAAATAAAAATCAGTTTTTAAAATGCTTTTAAAATCAGTTTTAACTTTTAAAACAAAATCAGTTTTAAACCTAAAATCGAAATTAAAATATAAAAAAAACATTAAAATACTTACAGTATTTTGAAGAGGGGGGGGGGGTCGCCTTGCGTCGGACTGAGCAGCGGGGGGGGGGGGTTGCCTTGACGAGGCGCGGTCGAGGTGGAAGAGAGGGGGGGGGTCGCCTTGCGTCGCGGTCGAGGTGGATGAGAGGGGGGGGGGTCTTGCGTCGCGGTCGAGGTGGATGAGAGGGGGGGGTCGCCTTGACGAGGCGCGGTGGCCCTTGGGGAGGGCGGCGGCTCCTCCCCGCCTTCGTCGCCTCCTTCTCTTTTTCTTTTTTTTTTTTTTTTTTATTCAGAAACGAATGAACGGGGAGAAAGGGGGGGGCCAGAGTAAAAAGGGGGAAAGGAAAATATTTTTTTTATTATTATTATTTTATTATTTAATTTTTCAAAAAGGTTGACTTTTACAAACGACCTCGAAACGAGGCCCACCGCCTGTCGTCCATAGCATTTAACCCCCATTCCGAACACAATGGGATATGTCTCGCAAGCTGATTTGATAGTTTGAATCAGTTTCCTTTTGAATTTTCATTTAAATCACTATATTGAATTTCAAACGCACATTTCAAATTACCGGGGTCACAAACTAACTCTAAAAATTCTCGAAAAATATTTTCTAGCTTCGTATTGACGATACGGTCCTAACGAAACTAGTTTCGTCGAATTCTAAGAACGTATGAAAAATGGCCAATTTCCAGTCGATTAAAATCAACTGAAACTGGTCAAACGCGTTTTCCTTTGCCACGCTCACATATTGATTCGAAAAATTACGAAATTTGGAATCTAGCAATAACTTAACATCACGGACCCAACAAAACTGGTTTCGTCGAAATCCGAGGTCGTTTGCAAAATGTCCATTTTTAAGGGCCTGAATTCTATAGCGACTATTCAGAATTTTCAACTGGACATATCTTTTGATTCCCGCTACGAACTTTTGATTTTTCGGATTCGTTGGAAAGATATTCACTATTAGATTCCATTATTTTTGGTTTCACTAAAATCCGGATTGTTTTGCACCCGGTACATTCAATTGAAGTTTGAAATCGAATTATCGAACTACCGCGCCATTTTCAATTCTATTTATAATTATATATAAATTTTTATATTCTAACGACGACGTAAATAATATATACGTTTGAATTCAATTCAAAATAAATTTCTCGACGATATTATTTAAAATAATTCATTTTAAATAATCAAAATTCGCTATAATTGCCAAAATAAAAATTTTAAACTGGCCCAGATTTTACGGGTCGTTACAATCTCCCCCACTTAAAACTTTTCGTCCCCGAAAAGGAACAAAGTCGAAAGTGGTTTGATTATTCAGCTCTACTTTCAATTTTGCTTCCATTCTCCAACTTTTCAGTTTCTGAGAAATTTCAAAATTTCAAAAATTTGGCTAACACCCTAAATTTTTGAAAAATTTCGCCATAACCTCCCCTGCACCGGGAGCATCGGGGAATTTCAAATAGCTTCCCCGGTCCTTCAGATCTCAAAAAGAAAAAGAAAAAGCCAAGCGGCTAGCCAATAGGCTCACAAAATCATCATCACCCAAACAAAACAGGAAATTATGTAGTAAACATGTACCTATTTGTCGGGCAAACAAATTTTATTCTCTGGCTCTAGCCTCCTTGCTATGACCTGTTCAATGATATACATGTATATGCAAGCAGATGCGACCAAATTTCAATATAATTCAATATTTGATCAAATTAGGCATAAAGGTTCAAAATTAGCAAACAAATGAACAAACAACACAAACATCAATCAATTAGTTGATTAGAGTTTGAAATTCATAATTTTGATACATATACAAAAATCATGTTTTTGATGCCAATTCACAACAATGTATTCTAGCTATATATAAGTTTTGGTTCTCACACCAGCCTAATGGAAATATATAGAAAATCACACCTTCGAAACACGAACATAAATGTTGATGATGCGATCGCTATCATCAATAATATCTCCGGGCGACTAGAGTGTGATGCTATATCTATCCAATATATTAAAACTTCGAATATACGTTCATGACGCGTATACGCGAAATCTATATATACTTGATTGTCCATATTCAAAATAAATAAATATTCAAATACGTGTAAGACGATTTAAATTTCAAAACAAAATTGTTTTCATTTGAAAAATATACTCTTCACACTCGTTCTAGGACACTACTGATCTTATCTCTAACGAGTCATTCTAATTGGATATTACTAATCCAATATCTGATGAATTCTTTCGTATGGTTCTAACGTGTCTTGTTCTCTGAGCTTTGTAAACCAAAGCTCTGATACCAACTGTGAAGACCCGCAACTTCCCCGTAAAGGAAAGCGTCGGATAGTTCGAGAACAAACCGCAACAGAACGCATACAGGAGAACATTTCATTGTATATTACAACAATGCATCAGATTACAAGAATATACAGAGTATAAATGAATATTACACAGAAATATCAGAGATTTAAATTACATTTAAATACATAGCAGCGGAAAAATAATACAATACACAACTAGAATGAGATATACGGATACAAAGCTTTCCGGATATCGTTCCAGCTGTAAACCAGGATCCTGTGAATATAAATCTGCAAAACCAAAACTACTAGCTGCCCGTGTCAAAATAAGGGCACCCAGAGTTTAGGTTAAAACAATAAACTCCAGGTCAGTCATGTGACTGGTGTGAGAACTAAAACAGTTATTAATCTTTATTTTTAAAGTTAGGTAAATCAAGGGACCACGCCGTATAACACGGAACGGGTTTCCTCCCAAGAATACCAGTGCATAAAACAACAGCGCAATGCTAAATAAAGAAGAATGAAGCTGTTATAAGACCCAGGTCCCATCACACAATGCAACGCAGCCGAGGATAGGGTTTTCCCTTATAACAGCCAAAGAATGCTTGATACGTTTAAAACAAATCATTTGATACTATAATAAGTGCATAGTGCATAAAACAACTTCAAATCATAAGTATCAATCATAGGCGGCATGGGTACCATATATCATGTCGCCATATATAGGTTTACAAATAAAACCGCAAAGTCACGTATTTGGAAATTGGATTTCCTTCTATGAACCGAGGCAAAAGATAGTCCTCAACCGATTCGAGACAATCTAGCCCATGTCTCAGGATCAGAGCTCGAGTGACCCTTGGATCGTCAGGGCCGGTCCACCGATGTGGATTAAACTTAAACCCTGAACATGCGTTCCCCCGCCCTTTGGGGCGTAAACGAGCCAACGAATGGCTCCATCGGTTCGAGAACGACCGATCAATCCGAGGCGCCTCGCAACAGCAACAACCACATAAGTCAAACTCGTCAGGGCGTGTAAAACCACTGACGCCACTTTTTATCTAGAAGGAAACGCATGCCCTCCCTGAGGTCCGTCTCCCGTTTTTGGTTCATACCTGGTGTGAAACACGCGAGGTAAACGTTACACAAAGCTACGCCACAAAGGCCGTGCTTTGATCATCACCACAAGACTTTGCTTTTCAACAGAAGCCTTGATCATTTGCATCTTAGCATGCCACACAGGCAAGCCATCCTATGTCAGACACACAGTCCATTTACAAGTCCGTTCTGGGTCTGAACGAAACCGGAGGCACCTAGTACCCCGCATATCCATCGATCTCCAAGCACGTCTGGACGATCACTAACTGTTTCCATCTTCTTGGGTGTACAGCCCAATCAAGATCATCAGTTATCACCCAAACGACGTGAAGACCTCCGGTCTTCGACCATCGTCTTCATCTTCGACTTATCGTCGTATCAGTTATTCAGAATGGGATAAACCCGGTCTTTCCGAATAACTCGCGTATATATTATAAAAGTGTTACACAAACACAACATACGCCTCATTCCAACTCATTAGTCATTAACCGTAAATTAATCAAGAGAATAATTCCCCAAATATTAACCCCGAAGGCCGAAACCAACATCAGATCAATATCCAGAAAACCATTCTACTTAGCTAACCGACAGTTAGTTTCTAAATTTCACGTTCAAATCTAATTAAAGATTTAACTATCGCTTGGAGCAAAACTGGTGATACTCCATTCTCGATCTTTTCAATCTAATTAAAGATTCATTAAAACCCCACTTAGTTTTAATCTTTGACTGGGTTAAAGAATCAGTGTCATTTAAAAACACGGTTCACGATAAACCCTAAATCACATTCATTAATCGTCGGGTTAAAGAACGAGTGTTATTTAAAACACTGTCCACGATAAACCCAAAAATCAATATCGATTCAATTCCAATTAAATGTCATTTAATTGGTACACTTCATTAAATCTAAATAAAAAGATTTAATCTTTTCTCAACTGGGTTCAAGAACAGTGTTAGTGAAGACACCATTCACGACAAACCCAAATCACATTCATTAATTATCGGGTTAAAGAACAAGTGTTATTTAAAACACTGTTCACGATAAACCCAAAAATCAATATCAATTCAATTCCAATTAAATATTATTTAATTGGTACCCTTCATTAAATCTAAATAAAAAGATTTAATCCTTTCTCAACTGGGTTCAAGAACAGTGTTAGTGAAGACACCATTCACGACAAACCCAAATCACATTCGATATTCAATACAAGGCTCTGAATAGAAAATATATCGGCTTATATTATATAAATATATATCTTTCAAATTTCCATAACAACACCTGTATAATCACGAATTCCAACATCGAAATATTCCGAAGACAATTTCGATTCAAATCCACTCCAATGCAGTCATTGGAAATTTTGGTTATTTTTAAAACCCTTTTCGAATTCAATTTATTTATTTAAAAATAAATAGAATTATATTTCTAGTTCAAAACTAGTTCATTTCGATAAAAATCAATTTTTATCTTTTCAAATATGGAGTTTTTCATCCCAAATCTTTCTAAATCATTTCTTATGATTTTACACAAATTATTACTATTTTTAATAATTTTATCAAGGCCCGTACAGTCGATTTCCATCAATGGCCATCGAACTGCACTTACAGCGACCTTTTTCGAATTTGATTTGGACGTATCTCCAAATCCAACCGTTAGATTTCAAATTTCTAACATTCGTTAGAAAGCTCTTTTCGATACGAACCCAACGGTTCCGGTTTTAGGAGAATCCGACGGTCGGATCTCCCGTAATATCCGTTTGAAATAAATGGTCGAAATTCGCGAACTGCCGCGGCGCGGCGCGTTCTATTCAGGCCATTATATTATATATATAATATATATAATATATATTTCGTCGATTTCTATTTAAAACGAATTTTATAAATCGTTTTAATTTCATTTCAAAAGCAATTTCAACTTCCATTTCAATTCAAATCAAAATTGAATTCTTCTTTATAAATTCGTTTCAAAATTCTTTTCTATTCAATTCAAATTTCAATTCAATTTGAATTCGTTTTCAATTCATTTCGAAATCATTTTCAATTCATTTTGAATTCGTTTTCAATTCATTTCGAAATCGTTTTCAATTCATTTCATTTCGAAATCGTTTTCAATTCATTTTGAATTCGTTTTCAATTCATTTCGAAATCGTTTTCAATTCATTTCATTTCGAAATCGTTTTCAATTCATTTTGAATTCGTTTTCAATTCATTTCGAAATCGTTTTCAATTCATTTCATTTCGAAGTCGTTTTCAATTCATTTTGAATTCGTTTTCAATTCATTTCGAAATCGTTTTCAATTCATTTCATTTCGAAATCGTTTTCAATTCATTTTGAATTCGTTTTCAATTCATTTCGAAATCGTTTTCAATTCATTTCATTTCGAAATCGTTTTCAATTCATTTTGAATTCGTTTTCAATTCATTTTGAATTCGTTTTCAATTCAATTCATTTCGAAATCGATAAAATCGATATAAATATCGTTCACGTCAAAATGGCGTCAATCTAATCAACACGGCTTCATAAATTTCTATTTTCAAAATAGTGGTTATTATCAAAATATTTCGTTCAACACATGACCAATCTCAATGAATGAGTACCGTCAACACATGAACTTTTATTTTATAATATTCTTTATTTTTCAAATTGGAATGAGGCCCAATCAATTACCATATAAAGTTAATTATATGGATTTTCATACAACACATGTATATCATAACATTGAAAAATAATCAACCATCAACCAAAGTGCACTACACTGTATAAGCATCAAATATAGACATTTAACGCTTATAGCAGCTTGTCAATCAATCGATCGACATATTTAATCAATCAGGATGAGTGAACTTCAAATTTCATCCTAACACCCGTGTGGGGTTTCAAACAATCAAACACATATTTTATTTGTGCAGTTAGGCGATGTGTAAAATTTATCGACCCAATCAACGTCATTCAAATAGGTGTACATAAACAAACCGTCTGGTTTGTAAATGAATATTTATTTATTCCCATTCACGTTAAAAATTATATTTTTAATGATAACACATTTTATTTTAACATATGAATTTCTATTCAGTTCATTCGTTAAATAAAATGCTATTTTTATTTTTCTAACTTATTTTAGAAAATTTCGGCGGCATAACGGCACGATACTAGAAACGGGACAAGGCCTAGCCTTATCCCCGGTCTAGTGAAGGCCCACGCCATTCACACATCAATCAAATCAATTCGTTATGCAAACCACAAACTTTGGAGTAAGGGTCTAACCTAGCCTTACTCCTTCGCCTTATAACGGCGCACGTCTAATCCTAACCAATTTATCGATTCGATTTTTCACACCACAAACCACATTCAAACCAATATCGCAATCAATCACCAAACAGTCAAACAAACAAGTCCATGGTCTGTGGACGATTGTGTCGGGTGCTACTAAGCACCGTCTGCATCCTAGTATATATATATAACTAGAAATAAAATAGAAAGGTGAGAAATTCTCACATATAGCTATCCTAGCTCCACGGCTCTTCTTTTGCAGAAGTCTTCGTCGTTTCGCCTTTTTGTCACCTTTGTTGCCCAAGGCCACTATATATATAAAAATCGAATTTTTATTTCAAAGTTCAATATATAAAAATCGAATTTTTATTTCAAAGTTCAATATATAAAAATCATATTTTTAACTCGAAGTTCAATACATAAAAATCCCATTTTTCTATCTTAAAGTTCAAACCATTTTCTTTTTAAAGTTCAAACCATTTTCTTTTTAAAGTTAAAACCTTTTCTTTTTAAAGTTAAAACCTTTTCTTTTTAAAGTTAAAACCTTTTTCAATTTAAAGTTAAAACCTTTTTCAATTTAAAGTTAAAACCTTTTTCAATTTAAAGTTAAAACCTTTTTCAATTTAAAGTTAAAACCTTTAGAAATCAGTTTTAAAAACTTAAATAAAAACCAGTTTTATGAACTTAAATAAAAATCAGTTTTATGAACTTAAATAAAAATCAGTTTTATGAACTTAAATAAAAATCAGTTTTATGAACTTAAATAAAAATCAGTTTTATTAACTTAAATAAAAATCAGTTTTATTAACTTAAATAAAAATCAGTTTTATTAACTTAAATAAAAATCAGTTTTATTAACTTAAATAAAAATCAGTTTTATTAACTTAAATAAAAATCAGTTTTTAAAATGCTTTTAAAATCAGTTTTAACTTTTAAAACAAAATCAGTTTTAAACCTAAAATCGAAATTAAAATATAAAAAAAACATTAAAATACTTACAGTATTTTGAAGAGGGGGGGGGGGTCGCCTTGCGTCGGACTGAGCAGCAGGGGGGGTTGCCTTGACGAGGCGCGGTCGAGGTGGAAGAGAGGGGGGGGGTCGCCTTGCGTCGCGGTCGAGGTGGATGAGGGGGGGGGGGGGGTCTTGCGTCGCGGTCGAGGTGGATGAGAGGGGGGGGGTCGCCTTGACGAGGCGCGGTGGCCCTTGGGGAGGGCGGCGGCTCCTCCCCGCCTTCGTCGCCTCCTTCTCTTTTTTTTTTTTTTTTTTTTTTTTTATTCAGAAACGAATGAACGGGGAGAAAGGGGGGGGCCAGAGTAAAAAGGGGGAAAGGAAAATATTTTTTTTTTTATTATTATTTTATTATTTAATTTTTCAAAAAGGTTGACTTTTACAAACGACCTCGAAACGAGGCCCACCGCCTGTCGTCCATAGCGTTTAACCCCCATTCCGAACACAATGGGATATGTCTCGCAAGCTGATTTGATAGTTTGAATCAGTTTCCTTTTGAATTTTCATTTAAATCACTATATTGAATTTCAAACGCACATTTCAAATTACCGGGGTCACAAACTAACTCTAAAAATTCTCGAAAAATATTTTCTAGCTTCGTATTGACGATACGGTCCTAACGAAACTAGTTTCGTCGAATTCTAAGACCGTATGAAAAATGGCCAATTTCCAGTCGATTAAAATCAACTGAAACTGGTCAAACGCGTTTTCCTTTGCCACGCTCACATATTGATTCGAAAAATTACGAAATTTGGAATCTAGCAATAACTTAACATCACGGACCCAACAAAACTGGTTTCGTCGAAATCCGAGGTCGTTTGCAAAATGTCCATTTTTAAGGGCCTGAATTCTATAGCGACTATTCAGAATTTTCAACTGGACATATCTTTTGATTCCCGCTACGAACTTTTGATTTTTCGGATTCGTTGGAAAGATATTCACTATTAGATTCCATTATTTTTGGTTTCACTAAAATCCGGATTGTTTTGCACCCGGTACATTCAATTGAAGTTTGAAATCGAATTATCGAACTACCGCGCCATTTTCAATTCTATTTATAATTATATATAAATTTTTATATTCTAACGACGACGTAAATAATATATACGTTTGAATTCAATTCAAAATAAATTTCTCGACGATATTATTTAAAATAATTCATTTTAAATAATCAAAATTCGCTATAATTGCCAAAATAAAAATTTTAAACTGGCCCAGATTTTACGGGTCGTTACACATATACACACACTTTAGGCACTAGATCGGCTCAGTCACTTCATATTGCTTATTGCATATAATTGTGTGTAGGTAGCTATATTTATGGATGTATAATGATTGTGCTATCATATGGATGATGCATTTTGGTGAATGGTTGTGCACTCATATAGAAATAGTATGTGTCGATAAGGTTCTTTCGCATACATATTGGATGCATGGCACTATCATGGTTTGCATTAAGGAGGTCAACTGAATCAGTAGACCGCCTGATTTTGCATTAGACAGGGAACATATACACACACTTTTTGCATATGTTCATACAACATTAGAAACCCTAAGGACAATGGATGCCAGTGTTTGATGGTTTGAGTAGATGGTTGTTTGGTTGGTAGGATACGTTCTTCTTGACTTAGAGATTTCGGGGACGAAATCCTTTAAGTAGGGGAGAATGTAACACCCCGCATGTTGAATAACTAGCTATAATATAAAACAGGGAAGAATTAAATTTAAAAATCTGAATCAGGGGAAACGGGCTATGCCATTACGTTCGTCTCGGAAAAATACGCGAAATAGAGTCCGAGTTTTCGAAAATCGGAGTCCGTATGACCCAGATAAGGCCCAAAGAAGTTTTCAGAAATTTAAAACAGATTCTAAAACAAAAATTTCAAAATTTCAGAAGTGGCGGGAAAATTCCCGCCAGACCCAGGGAGTCGACCTGAGGGTCGACATGGGTGTCGACATGCCCACCAGGTCGACTAGGGTGTCGACCCTAGTGTCGACCTGGGGGTCGACCTCCCTGGTCGAGCCCAGGTGACCTGGGTGCACCAGTTTGGCTTTTGGGCTGTGTTTTGGTGGCTAGGACGAGATCTGACGGCTCTAATCTGATTTAGGGTTAATCTAATGGCCTAAAACACCTAGCTAATCTATAAATACACCCTAAGACTACCCTAATTCATACTAAAAATAGATACAACATCGTTATGCCGTCAAAATGCAACTTGAAGGAGCCTCCATCAATTTAAAGAGGAAGATAGCTTCTCAAAGCAACTTCTAATCAACTCTAGCAACTTAATCTTCTTCTTAGGAGTGCTAATCAACAAGTTGTGAGTTTTCTATAGCCTTAATGACCAATTATTGAAATGATTATGATAGGATATAATGAGGTTATGGCTATGAATGTGGATCAATGCAAGTTATGCAAGTTATATGCTATGTGTTAATGATGTTATGCATGTTATGCAAGTTATATGCTATGTGTTAATGATGTTATGCAAGTTATATGCTATGTGTTAATGATGTTATGCAAGTTATATGCTATGTATTTGGGATGTTATGCAAGTTATGCAAGTCTTATGCTACATGTTCATGATGTTATGCAAGTTATGCAAGCTATATGCTATATGATCATGATGTTATGCAAGTTATGCAAGTGTTCATGATGCTAGTTGCTATGATAAACATTGATCCATTATGACACCATGATTATGCATGTTTGGTGTATGATTATATGCAAGTTCATATATGATATGTTATGCAAGTTTGGTGTATGATTATATGCAAGTCCATATATGACATGTTATGCAAGTTTGGTGTTTGATGATATGCAAGTAACATGTGCAAGTTTACACCTTAGTATGATATGCATACATATGCAAGTTAACCCCTTTGTATGTCATACATACATATGCAAGTTTACCCCTTTGTATGACATAAATAACTTATGCAAGTTAACCTCTTTATGACATATGTGATTCATGCAAGTTTGGGTTGATTATTTATGCTAGTTGGGTTGATGCTATATGCATGTTGACACCTTTAAAACCCATGTTAATGTTATGCAAGTTGAACCCATTGTATTTGTGATGAATCTTCCCTTTTATGTCATGTTAGCGAATTACGTGGGGAACAATGGGGTTAATATACATGTTAATGAAATGGTGTGAAGTGGTATGATTATGCATACCATAAAGTGGATGGACATAATTGAGTCAATTATGTACATCGTTAAAATTGGAATTAATTAGGGAAAATTAATTCGAAATATGGGGGTGATTAATTAGGTGTAATTAATCGACTAAGACACGAGGTTGGACCCTTTTGTAGCGTAAGACTGCCCGGAACCGACCGGCAAATCCAGCGGCTACAAATGATTGGCCCAATGTGAGAGGTCTTAGGCACAAACTAAATACGTGACAAGTGTATAGACACGAGGTTAGACTCGGTTATGGCGTAAGGCTGCCCGGACCCAACCGGCAAATCCAGCTGCCATAAAAGATAGTCTAATGTGAGAGGTCTTTACAACGGTTACGTTCTTAATCAATTAAGAAACACTAACCAGATAAGCATGTAGTGGGCATGAGGGGTTAAGTGGGTGCCTTGGGTGGCATGTGGAAATCAAGAAAGTGCCTTGGGTGGCATGTGGAAATCTAGTGGGTTGCCTTGGGTGGCAATAGAAAATACGATTAGAATACTTAACCAAGTGGAAACATGTAATTAAACATGATTAAAGGGTTAAGTGGGATGCACTAGATAAAGGGACAAGCTTAGGTGGGTAGCTTGTGGGGGCCCATTTCACCCAGTAACCCATATGTATCTTATTGGGCTCGACCCATGTCGAGGACGGGACACGCGTACTGGGCTTGATTATAAGAGGCCAAAACGGGTTAGCGGTGGCAACGCAAGTCCAACGGGTTTCATATGCGTGTGTGGACCCGGGCTGGTAGGTAAGACGTTGTTTCATTGTGTAGGTATAAGCCGTGCACCATTGGTTGTATCGGGTTGCCACTTTGGGGAGTGATACACCCCACTGTGGGGCCAGCACGGGTATCTACGGTAGGGAGCCGATCGCTTGGGAGTAGTGGGTACACCTAGTGGAGATAGGGGCAGACGACACCTATGTAGTCAGCTAGGGGTACACGAAACTACTGGGTAAATTTTCTAAGTCCTTGAGTGGGATCAACCTTTGAGTAGGAATGACTGGTGTGGTGCAGTTAGTAATTACCCTTGGGTGGGTAGATGCGTCTTTACCGTTATCTTAGTTCATCTTATGTCTAGTGGGCTACTTAGTGTAGTCATTTATCCCCAGTCATCCCGTACCAAGTTTATATCATACCCTAATTACTTTAATGATTGTGTTGTTAAAGTTATAGGGCTCACTCAGACTTATGTCTGACCCCGTTGTTTTTATCTTTTTCCCCCTCAGGTCCTCAGGTTGGGCCTAGCACTAGTGGGCTTTGATCATATTTCTTTATCTATCTTTTGGAGCTTGGACCGAGATGTAAAGCCCAGCTTATCTTTTCTTTTATGGCTACTAGTTATGTAGTGGGATTATGTACTTATGTTTATCAGGATGGATATTTAGTACTTGACTCTTGTTTTAGCTGGTTTTGATATGTAACCAAACATGTTTATCTTCTGCTGCAATGGAATGATGTTTTAAATTTCAAGTATGATTTATATCTATCTTGTTGTAATTTTTCTGTTCTATATTCACTTAAAATACTCCACCGAAGTTAAGGCATTCCCTTAGTGAGTGACCTTAGCGGGTGTGGGGTGTTACACACAGCCTACGTGGCAGCTTTGTGTATAACGTGAATTCGCGAGCCTCACACCTCGGTATGAGTTAAAAACGGGATACGGACCGCTGGGAGAGCACGACGTTTCTTTCTAGCTTTGGTGCTGTCAGTGACTTACCAGCCCTGACATTTATATACTTTTCACCTTTGTGGTTGTTGGAATGAGGCGCCTCGATTATAGGTCTGTAAGGACCGGGAAACGTGTGTTCAGTAATTGCCAATCCTCAAACGTAAGAGAGGACCGACCCAGCCGATTCCAGGGTTACCCAGAGTGTGTAGTCCTGAGGCATTTGCTAGAGTGTCTCGAACGCGGAGAGGAGCTTGCCCCTTGCCTCGACTCATGACGGAAATCCAATTTCCAATACGTGTATTGCGGTTTTAATTGTAGAACTAGTATGGCGACATGATAGATGGTACCCATGCCGCCTATGATTGATATTTATGATTGAAATTGTATTGACACTATACACTTATTATAGTATCAAATGATTTTTTTTAAACATACCAAGCATGTTTGGCTATTATAAGGGAAAACCCTATCCTCCGGCTTGCGTTGCATTGTGAGATGGGACCTGGGTCTTATAATAGCTTCATTTTTCGAAAAAGCATTGCGTTGTTTATTCTATGCACTGGTATTCTTGGGAGGAAACCCGTTCCGTGTTATACGGCGTGGTCCCTTGAATTACTCTCTTTTAAAGTAAAGCCTAAATAACTATTTTAGTTCTCACACCAGTCACATGACTGACCTGGAGTTTATTGTTTTAACCTAAACTCTGGGTGCCCCGATTTTCGACACGGGCAGCTAGTATTTTTGGTTTTGCAGATTTATATTCACAGGATCCTGGTTTACAGCTGGAATGATATCCGGAAAGCTCTGTATCCGTATATCACCTTCAGTTGTGCTTTTTATTATTTTCCGCTGCTATGTAATTTATTGTAATCTCTGATATTTATCGAATGTAATTTATTCATTTATACTCTGTATATTCTTGTATCTGATGAATTGTTGTAATAGCAATGAAATGTTCTTCCGTCTGTGTTCTGATTTGTCCTGTTCTCAAACGATCAGGGGTTTCGAACGGTCTAGATCATTTTAACGACTGATTCGAATCGAGCGAAATTCCCGGCCGTCACACTTTTATTCTGGTTTTCACACTCTTAGGGAAAGGTTCCCATTAATTTTATCAAAGATAAATTCTTCTAAATTTATTCTTTAATCTTCCTTTGGATATCATTTCAAACTAGTCGGGATTAGCGAACCACAACGAAGTAATCATTTATTTTATTTCCCAATCCCAACCTATTCATCCCATGAAGTAAAACTGGTCATACTTCATATCTAACACCACGGTGTTATCGGTAAATTCAATTACCATTTCACGTTCAAATCTAATTAAAGATTTAACTATCGCCTGGAGCAAAACTGGTGATACTCCATTCTCGATCTTTTCAATCTAATTAAAGATTCATTAAAACTCCACTTAGTTTTAATCTTTAACTAGGTTAAAGAATCAGTGTCATTCAAAACACGGTTCACGATAAACCCCAAATCACATTCCATTAATTATCGGGTTAAAGAACAAGTGTTATTTAAAACACCGTTCACGATAAACCCAAAAATCAATACCAATTCAATTCCAATTAAATATTATTTAATTGGTACACTTCATTAAATCTAAATAAAAAGATTTAATCTTTTTCTCAACTGGGTTTAAGAACAGTGTTAATGAAGACACCATTCACGACAAACCCAAATCACATTTGATATTAAATACAAGGCTCTGAATAGAAAATATACCGGCTTATATTCAATATCAAATTCTACGACCAACAAATATCGTATTGGAAATAACGATATTAATATATCTTTCAAATTCCCATAACAATATCTGTATCATCACAAAATCCAACATTGAAATATTCCGAAGATAATTTCGACTCAAATCCATTCCAATTAAATTATTGGAACTTCTGGTTACTTTTAAAACCATTTCAAATTCAATCTATTTATTTTAAAAATAAATAGAATTATAATTCTAGTTCAAAACTAGTTCATTTCGATAAAAATCTATTTTTATCTTTTCAAATATGGAGTTTTTCATCCTAATTTTTCCCAAATCATTCCTTATGATTTTACACAAATTATTATTATTATTAATAATTTTATCAAGGCCCGTACAGTCGATTTCCATCAACGGCCATCGAACTGCACTTACAGCGACCTTTTCCCAATTTGATTTGGACATAATTCCAAACCCAACCGTTAGATTTCTAATTTCTTATATTCGTTAGAAAGCTCTTTTCGATACGAACCCAACGGTTCCGGTTTTAGGAGAATCCGACGGTCGGATCTCCCGCAATGTCCATTCGAAGTCAACGGTCGAAATTCGCGAACTACCGGAGCGCGGCGCATTCTATTCAGGCCATTATATTATATATAATATATATAATATATACTTCGTCGATTTCCTTTTAAAACGTATTTTATAAATCGTTTTAAATTCGTTTTCGAAATGATTTCCACTTCATTTCAGATTTAAATCAAAATTGAATTTTTCCTTATAAATTCGTTTTAAATTCATTTCAAATTGATTTCCATTCAAATCGATTTTTAATTCAATTTCAGTTCGTTTTCAATTCAATTTCAATTCGAATTCAATTCTGTTCAATTTTAATTCGAATTCAATTCTATTCGATTTTAATTCGAATTCAATTCTATTCAATTTCAATTCGAGTTCAATTCTATTCAATTTCAATTCGAATTCAATTCTATTCAATTTCAATTCGAATTCAATTCTATTCAAATTCAATTCTATTCAATTTCAATTCTAATTTCAATTCACTTTAATATTCATTTCAATTTGAATAAAATCGATATAAATATCGTTCACGTCAAAATGGCGCAAATCTAATCAACACGGCTTCATATACTTCTATTTTCAAAAATTTCTTTTTCAAATATTTCTTTTTCAAATATTTCTCTTTCAAATATTTCTTTTTCAAATATTTCTTTTTAAAACTGGAATGAGGCCCAATCAATTCCCATATAATGTTAATTATATGGATTTTCTACAACACATGTATAAAATAACAACGATAAATAATCAACCATCATCCAGAGTGCATTCTACACTGTATAAGCATCAAATATAAATATTTAACGCTTATGACAGTCTGTCAATCAATTGATCGACATACAACTAATTATCGGGATTAGTGTATGTCATATATCATCCCAATACCCGTGTGGGGTTTCAATCAATCAAACATAGATTTTATTTGTGCAGTTGGGCGATGTGTAAAATTTATCGTCCCAATCAATATCAGTCAATTGTGTGTATATAAAAAAATCGTCCGATTTGTTTATATTTATTTCATTTTAAATATACGTTAAAAATTCTATTTTTAACCAAAAAATATTTTTAACTATATAAATATTTTATTTCATTTCACATCACATCACACAATCAACTACACATCAAAATCAAACAACCAAGCATACAAGCCATCCATGGTCTGTGGATGACGGGTGTCGGATGCTGCTAAGCACAGTCTGCATCCTAGTATATATTTAACTAGAAAAACAAGATTTAAAGTGAGAAGTTCTCACCGACTAGCTAAACCAAACGCCACGACTCTTCTTTGTAGAAATCTTCGTCGTGCTCGCCTTTCGTCACTTTCGTTGCCCATATTCACTACATATATAAAATCACATTTTTATATTGTTGTTATGTATATAAAAATCACATTTTTATAATCACTCCATATGGATAAAAATTCTATTTTTACAACGTTACTATATAGATAAAAACTCTATTTTTACATCGCTACTATATAGATAAAAATTCTATTTTTCCATCGCTACTATATAGATAAAAATTCTATTTTTATCACGCTATTCTTTATATGAAGATTTCGCCTTTTCAAATATAAAGATTTCGCCTTTTCAAATATAATGATTTCGCGTTTTCAAATATAAAGATTTCACCTTTTCAATTATGAAGATTAAATCTTTTCAAATATAAAGATTAAATCTTTACTTCGCATCTTTATCCTTTTAAAAATAGCAATTTGTCTATAATTAAAAATTCAAACTTTATACAAGTAAAAATACAATATTTACATAATGAACAATCACCCCTTTAGCTTAATAAAAATCTTATTTTTGTATAGTTGAAAATCTCCTCTTTATGTCATTAGAAACCACATTTTTAATTAACTCTATATATTTTTAAAACTGAAATAAAAATAAAACATTATTAAGAACTCACCAAAATCGAAGTGTGGTCAGTCGCACTGGAGGTGGAGGGCTGCGATGGTGTTCAGCTAGCCGGAGCTCACGGTTTGGGGCTGTTTTTGGCTTGGCCGTGTGGGTTTGGGTACTCACGGGTTTCATCTGAGGAGGGGAGGAGCGAGGGGGAATCGGAGGCGGTCAGGGAAGGGCGGCGCAGTCGGATTGGGTGGTTGCGGCGGGCCTAGGGTTTGGGTTTAGGGGTCACGACATGTAGAAGAGGAGAGAGAAGGAGGGGATGGAGGAGACGCGAGAGGGGGCTCCGCCCTAGGGGCGGCACGCGGCGGCGTTGCTGGGAGGAGCAGCGGCTCCTCCCCCTTCTTCGTTTTTTTTTCTGAACTGATTTAGAACTGGGGGGGGGGGGTATGTTTGAGGGGAGAGGGTTTTATTTTATTTTATTAATTTCAAAAAGTTGACTTTTTCATTCGACCTCTAAACGAGGCCCACCGCCTGTCGTCCATAGCTAATTACCCCTATTCCGAACACAATGGGATATGTATCGTAAGCTGATTCGATCGTTTCGATCAGTTTTCGTCAAAATCAACATATAACTCTATATATTGAATTTGAACACGCATTTCAATTTACCGGGGCTACATACTAACTCGAAAAATTCCAGAAAAATATTTTCTAGCTTCGTATTGACGATACGGTCCTAACAAAACTAGTTTCGTCGAATTCTAAGACCGTTGGAAAAATGGCCATTTTCCAGTCGATTAAAATCAAATAAAACTGGTCAAACGCGTTTTCCTTCGCCACGCTCACATATTGATTCGAAAAATTAAGAAATTTGAAACCTAGCCATAATTTGACATCACGGATCCAACAAAAAGGGTTTCGTCGAAAACTGAGGTCGTTTGCAAAATTTCCATTTTAAGGGCCAGAAATTCCATAGCGACTATTCTGAATTTTCAACTAGACATATCTTTTGATTCCCGCTATGAAATTTTGATTTTTCAGATTCGTTGGAAAGATATTCTCAAATAGATTCTATTACTTTTGGTTTCACTAAAATCCGGTTTATTTTGAATCCTGTACATTCATTTGAACTTTGAAATCGAATTATCAAACTACCGCGCCATTTTCAATTCCTTTTATAATTTAAAATAAATATTTATATTCTAACGACAATTCGAATAAATATATATGTTTGAATTCTATTCAAAATAAATTTTTCGTCGTTATTATTTAAAATAATTCACTTTAAATATTCAAAATTCACTAAAATTGCCAAAATAAAAATTTTAAATTGGCTCGGATTTCAGGGTTATTACAATCTCCCCCACTTAAAACTTTTCGTCCCCGAAAAGGAATGAAGCCGAAAGTTGTTTAACAAACCAACTCAACTTCTAGTATTTTCTCTACGGCTTAAGTTCTTCAACTTTTCAGTTTCTAAGAACTTTTCAAATTTTTCAAAAATTTGGCTAACACACTAAATTTTCGAAAAATTTCGCCATAACCTCCCCTGCACTGGGGACTTCGGGATATTTCATATAGCCTCCCATGGCCTTCTTCAATCCAAAAGAAAAAGAAAAGGCCAAGTGGCTAGCCAGTCGTCTCATAAAATCATCAACACCCAAACAGAACAGTAAATTATGGTAAACATGTACCTATTTGTCGGGCAAACAAATTTTATTCTTCTGCTCTAGCCTCCTTGCTATGACCTGTTCAATGTAAGTACATGTATATGTGAGCAAATGCGACCAATTTTCAATTTACTCACTATTTGGTCCAATTTGGCCTAATGGTTCAAAATTTCAAATCAATAATCAAACAACACAATCAGCAATCAATTAGTGGATTAACGTTTCAAATTCATAATTTTGCTACATATACAGAAAATCATGTTTTTGATGCCAATCACAACAATGTATTCTAGCTATATTTTGGTTCTCACACTAGTCTGATGGAAATATATAGATACCACACCTTCGAAACTCGAACATAATTTCTGATGATGATCGATCAATCATCAGAACCATCTCCGGGCGGCTAGAGAATGATTCTATATCTATCCAGTATATTAAAACTTCGAATATACGTTCATGACGTGTATATGCAAAATCTTTATATACTCGATTGTCCAAATCAATATAAATAAATTATTCAAATACGTATAAAATAGTTTAAATTTCAAAACAAAATTGTTTTCATTTGAAAATTATACTCTTCACACTCGTTCTATGATACTACTGATCCTATCTCTAACGAGTTATCCTAATTGGATATTACTAATCCAATATCTAATGAATTCTTTCGTTCGGTTCTAATGTGTCTTGTTCTCGAGCTCCGTAAACCAAAGCTCTGATACCACGATGTAACGACCATGAATTTCGCTCGATCCGAATCAATAGCTAAACCGATTAAGACCGTTCGAAACGCCTGATTGTTTTGAGAACACGACAAATGAGAATGCAGACAGAAGAACATTTCATTGTTTATTACAATAATTCCATCAGAATACAAGAATATACAGAGTATGAATAAATATACATTCGACAAATATCAGAGATTACAATAAATTACATAGCAGCGGAAAACAATACAAAACACAACCAAAAGTAATACACAGATACAGAGCTTTCCGAGCATCGTTCCAGCTGTAAATCAGGATCATGTGAATATAAATCTGCAAAACCAAAACTACTAGCTGCCCGTGTGGAAAATAGGGGCACCCAGAGTTTAGGTTAAAACAATAAACTCCAGGTCAGTCATGTGACTGGTGTGAGAACTAAAACAGTTATTAATCTTTATTTTAAAGTTCGGTAAATCAAGGGACCACGCCGTATAACACGGAACGGGTTTCCTCCCAAGAATACCAGTGCATAAAACAAAAAGCGCAATGCTAAATAAAGAAACAATGAAGCTATTATAAGACCCAGGTCCCATCACACAATGCAACGCAAGCCGGAGGATAGGATTTTTACCTTATAATAGCCAAGAATGCTTGATACATTTAAAACAAATCATTTGGTACTATAATAAGTGTATAGTGTATAAAACAACTTCAAATCATAAGTATCAATCATAGACGGCATAAGCGCCCCATCCCACTATGTCGCCATATATAGGATTACAACTAAAATCGAAATGTCATGTATTGGAAGTTGGATTTCCATCTGTGAACCGAGGCAAAAGATAGTCCTCTACCGATTTGAGATGCTCTAGCCCGTGTCTCAGGAACAGCCGCGACTGCCCCTTGGATCGTCAGGGCCGATCCACCGATGTGGATTATTATGCCTGAACACTACGTTTTCTCGCCCTTTGGGGCGTCAATGAGTCAACGAATGACTCCATCGGCTTCACATAGTCACCGATATAACTGAAGCACCTCGCAACAACAACAACCACATAAGTCAAACTCGTCAGGGCGTGTAAAACCACTGATGCCACTTCTAACTAGAAGGAAACGCATGCCCTCCCTGATGTCCTCTCCCGTTTCAGGTTCACAACCGGGGTGTGAGGCTCGCGAATCAACGCTACACAAAGCTGTGCCACACAGGCTGTGCTTTGATCATCAACCACAAGACCCTGCTTTTCAACAGAAGCCTTGATCATTTGCATCTTAGCATGCCACACAGGCAATTCACTCCATGCATTTGATATCCATCAATATATAACCCCTGAGCTCGTACGTCTCAGAGAAGGGCGTTAAGAAAGAGAATAAATTCTCCGCCACCAGATAGATATATATTTAATAGAAATCAATCACACAGACTAAAATCCAATGTCAGACACACAGTCCATTTACAAGTTCGTTCTGGGTCTGAACGAAACCAGAGGCACCTAGTACCCCGCATATCCATATCTACAAGTACGTCTGGACGATCACCAACTGATTCTCTTCTCTTGGGTGTACGGCCCAATCAAGATCATCAGTAATTATCCAAACGACGTGAAGACCTCCGGTCTTTAACCACTGTCTTCATCTTCGACACCACGTCGAATTAGTTATTCAGAATGGGATAAACCCGGTCTTTCTGAATAACTCGCGTATATAATAAACAAGTGTTACACAAACACAACATACGCCTCATTCCAATTCAGAATATTCTTTTATTCTGGTTTTCACACTCTTAGGGAAAGGTTCCCATTAATTTTATCAAAGATAAATTCTTCTAAATTTATTCTTTAATCTTCCTTTGGATATCATTTCAAACTAGTCGGGATTAGCGAACCAGACCGAAGTAATCATTTATTTTATTTCCCAATCCCAACCTATTCATCTCATGAAGTAAAACTGGTCATACTTCATATCTAACACCACGGTATTATCGGTAAATTCAATTACCATTTCACGTTCAAATCTAATTAAAGATTTAACTATCGCCTGGAGCAAAACTGGTGATACTCCATTCTCGATCTTTTTAATCTAATTAAAGATTCATTAAAACTCCACTTAGTTTTAATCTTTAACTGGGTTAAAGAATCAATGTCATTTAAAACACGGTTCACGATAAACCCAAAATCACATTCCATTAATTATCGGGTTAAAGAACACGTGTTATTTAAAACACTATTCACGATAAACCCAAAAATCAATACCAATTCAATTCCAATTAAATATTATTTAATTGGTACACTTCATTAAATCTAAATAAAAAGATTTAATCTTTTTCTCAACTGGGTTTAAGAACAGTGTTAATGAAGACACCATTCACGACAAACCCAAATCACATTTGATATTAAATACAAGGCTCTGAATAGAAAATATACCGGCTTATATTCAATATCAAATTCTACGACCAACAAATATCGTATTGGAAATAACGATATTAATATATCTTTCAAATTCCCATAACAATATCTGTATCATCACGAAATCCAACATCGAAATATTTCGAAGACAATTTTGATTCAAATCCATTCCAATTAAATTATTGGAACTTCTGGTTACTTTTAAAACCATTTCAAATTCAATCTATTTATTTTAAAAATAAATAGAATTATAATTCTAGTTCAAAACTAGTTCATTTCGATAAAAATCTATTTTTATCTTTTCAAATATGGAGTTTTTCATCCTAATTTTTCCCAAGTCATTCCTTATGATTTTACACAAATTATTACTATTTTTAATAATTTTATCAAGGCCCATACAGTCGATTTCCATCAACGACCATTGAACTGCACTTACAGCGACCTTTTCCCAATTTGATTTGGACATAATTCCAAATCCAACCGTTAGATTTCTAATTTCTAATATTCGTTAGAAATCTCTTTTCGATACGAACCCAACGGTTCTGGTTTTAGGAGAATCCGACGGTCGGATCTCCCGCAATGTCCATTCGAAGTCAACGGTCGAAATTCACGAACTGTCGCAGCGCGGCGCGTTCTATTTAGGCCATTATATTATATATATATATATATATATATATAATATACTTCGTTGATTTCCTTTTAAAACGTATTTTATAAATCGTTTTAAATTCGTTTTCGAAACGATTTCCACTTCATTTCAGATTCAAATCAAAATTGAATTTTTCCTTGTAAATTCGTTTTAAATTCATTTCAAATTGATTTCCATTCAAATCGATTTTTAATTCAATTTCAGTTCGTTTTCAATTCAATTTCAATTCGAATTCAATTCTATTCAATTTTAATTCGAATTCAATTCTATTCAATTTCAATTCGAGTTCAATTCTATTCAATTTCAATTCGAGTTCAATTCTATTCAATTTCAATTTGAATTAAATTATATTCAATTTCAATTCGAATTCAATTCTATTCAATTTCAATTCGAATTCAATTCTGTTCAATTTCAATTCGAGTTTCAATTCACTTTAATATTCATTTCAATTTGAATAAAATCGATATAAATATCGTTCACGTCAAAATGGCGCAAATCTAATTAACACGGCTTCATATATTTCTATTTTCAAATATTTCTTTTTCAAATATTTCTTTTTCAAATATTTCTCTTTCAAATATTTCTTTTTCAAATATTTCTTTTTAAAACTGGAATGAGGCCCAATCGATTCCAATATAATGTTAATTATATGGATTTTCTACAACACATGTATAAAATAACAACGATAAATAATCAACCATCATCCAGAGTGCATTCTACACTTTATAAGCATCAAATATAAATATTTAACGCTTATGACAGTCTGTCAATCAATCGATCGACATACAACTAATTATTGGGATTAGTGTATGTCATATATCATCCCAATACCCGTGTGGGGTTTCAATCAATCAAACACAGATTTTATTTGTGCAGTTGGGCGATGTGTAAAATTTATCGTCCCAATCAATATCAGTCAAATGTGTGTATATAAACAAATCGTCCGATTTGTTTTTATTTATTTCATTTTAAATATACGTTAAAAATTCTATTTTTAACCATAAAATATTTTTAACTATATAAATATTTTATTTCGTTTCACATCACATCACACAATCAACTACACATCAAAATCAAACAACCAAGCATACAAGCCATCCATGGTCTGTGGATGACGGGTGTCGGGTGCTGCTAAGCACCGTCTGCATCCTAGTATATATTTAACTAGAAAAACTAGATTTAAAGTGAGAAGTTCTCACCGACTAGCTAAACCAAACACCACGACTCTTCTTTGTAGAAATCTTCGTCGTGCTCGCCTTTCGTCACTTTCGTTGCCCGTATTCACTACATATATAAAATCACATTTTTATATTGTTGTTATGTATATAAAAATCACATTTTTATAATCACTCAATATGGATAAAAATTCTATTTTTACAACGTTACTATATAGATAAAACTTCTATTTTTACATCGCTACTATATAGATAAAAATTCTATTTTTACAGCGCTACTATATAGATAAAAATTCTATTTTATCACGCTATTCTTTATATGAAGATTTCGCCTTTTCAAATATAAAGATTTCGCCTTTTCAAATATAATGATTTCGCCTTTTCAAATATAAAGATTAAATCTTTTCAAATATAAAGATTAAATCTTTACTATCTATATAATATAAAAATCGTATTTTTATTCTTCTACTAATATAAAAATCGCATCTTTATCCTTTTTAAAATAGCAACTTTGAATATAATTAAAAATTCAAACTTTATACAAGTAAAAATTCAATCTTTACATAATGAAAAATCACCCCTTTAGCTCAATAAAAATATTATTTTTGTAAATTTGAAAATCTCCTCTTTATGTCATTAGAAACCACATTTTTAATTAACTCTATATATTTTTAAAACTGAAATAAAAATAAAACATTATTAAGAACTCACCAAAATCGAAGTGTGGTCTGTCGCACTGGAGGTGGAGGGCTGCGATGGTGTTTAGCTGGCCGAAGCTCACGGTTTGGGGCTGTTTTTGGCTTGGCCGTGTGGGTTTGGGTACTCACGGGTTTCATCTGAGGAGGGGAGGAGCGAGGGTGAGACGACCCGAACTTCCCCGGTGAGGAAAGCACGGATTGAATTGAGGACAAGACAAATCAGAACGGGAACAGAAGAACATTTCATTGCTTATTACAACAATTCCATCAGAATATAAGAATATACAGAGTATAAATGAATAAAATACATTCGATAAATATCAGAGATTACAATAAATTACATAGTAGCGGAAAAATAATACAAAACACAACTGAAAGTAATACACGGATACAAAGCTTTCCGAGCATCGTTCCAGCTGTAAATCAGGATCCTGTGAATATAAATCTACAAAACCAAAACTACTAGCTGCCCGTGTTGAAAATAAGGGCACCCAGAGTTTAGGTTAAACAATAAACTCCAGGTCAGTCATGTGACTGGTGTGAGAACTAAAAACAGTTATTTAAAATTTTACTTCAAAAATAAGGTAAATCAAGGGACCACGTCGTATAACATGGAACGGGTTTCCTCCCAAGAATACCAGTGCAATAAACAAACAATGCAATGCTTTTTCGAAAAATGAAGCTATTATAAGACACAGGTCCCATCACATAATGCAATGCAAGCCGGAGGATAGGGTTTTCCCTTATAATAGCCAAACATGCTTGGTCCGTTTAAAAACAAATCATTTGATACTATAATAAGTGTATAGTGTCAAAACAATTTCAATCATAAATATCAATCATAGGCGGCATTGGTACCATATATCATGTCGCCATACTAGGCTCTACAAATAGAACCGAAATATCTCGTATTGGAAGTTGGATTTCCATCATGAGTCGAGGCAAGGGGCAAGCTCCTCTCGGCTTCGAGACACTTTAGCAAATGTCTCAGGGCTACTCTCTCTAGGCAACCACTTGGATCTTCAAGGCCAGTCCTCCCTTACGTTTGAGGATTAATTATTCCTAAACACACGTTTCCCGGTCCTAACAAACCTAAAATCGAGGCACCTCGCATCCAACAACCACATAGGTGAAAAGTATATAAATGTTAGCCAGTTTAAGCACTGACACCACCACTAGCTAGAAAGAAACGTCGTGCTCTCCCTGCAGTCCTTATCCCGTTTTTGACTCATACTGAGGTGTGAGGCTCGCAAATTCACGCTATACACAAAGCTACGCCACATAGGCCGTGCTTTGATCATCCACAACAAGACTTTTCTTTTCAACAGAAGCCTTGATCAGTTGCCACTTAGGCGTGTCACACAGGCAATTCATGCCATGCGACTGATGTCCATCGTTATACAACCTCAGAGCTCGTACGTCTCAGAGAAGGGCGTTAAGCAAGAGAATAAATTCTCCTCCGCCAAACAGATGTATATTTAATAGAGATCAATCAACACAGAATAAAATCCAATGTCAGACACATAGTCCATTTACAAGTTCGTTCTGGGTCTAAACGAAACCGGTGGCACTTTCCTCGCATATCCATCGATCTCCAAGTACGTCTGGACGATCACCAACTGATTCCCTCATCTTGGGTGTACAGCCCAATCAAGATCATCAGTAATCACCCAAACGATGTGAAGACTTCCGGTCTTTAACCACCGTCTTCATCTTCGACTTATCGTCGAATCGGTTATTCAAAATGGGTATAAACCCAGCCTTTCTGAATGACACGCGTATATAATAAACAAATGTTACACAGACACAACATACGCCTCATTCCAATTCATCAGTCACTAACCGTAAATTAGCAAGACAACAATTCCCCAAATATTAACCCCAAAGGCTAAAACCAACATCAGATCAATACCCAGGAAACCATTCTTCTTGGCTAACCTACAGTTAGTTTCAAAATTTCACATTCTTAGGGAAAGGTTCCCATTAATTTTATCAAAGATAAATTCTTTTCAATTTATTCTTTAATCTTCCTTTGGATATCATTTCAAACCAAATTATGGTTTTCCAAACTAGTCGGGATTAGCGAACCACACCGAAGTAATTATTTATTTTATTTCCCAATCCCAACCTATTTATCCCATGAAGCAAAACGGGTAATACTCCATATCTAACACCACGGTGTTATCGGTAAAATCAATTACCATTTCACGTTCAAATCTATTTAAAGATTTAACTATCGCTTTGGAGAAAAACTGGTGTAACAACCCGAAAATCTGGGCCAGTTTAAAATTTTTATTTTGGCAATTTTAGCGAATTTTGAAGATTTAAAATAGATTATTTTAAATAGTATCGACGAGAAATTTATTTTGAATATAAATCGAACGTATATATTATATGCGTCGTCGTTAGAATATAAATAATTATATATAATTATAAATAGAATTGAAAATGGCGCGGTAGTTCGATAATTCGATTTCAAACTTCAATTGAATGTACCGGGTGCAAACCAATCCGGATTTTAGTGAAACCAAAAACAATAGGATCTATTTGATAATATCTTTCCAACGAATCCAACAAATCAAAATTTCATAGTGGGAATCAAAAGATATGTCCAGTAGAAAATTCTGAATAGTCGCTATGGAATTCAGGCCCTTAAAAATGGACATTTTGCAAATGACCTCGGATTTCGACGAAACCAGTTTTGTGGGGTCCGTGATGTCAAATTATTGCTAGATTCCAAATTTCATAATTTTTCGAATCAATATGTGAGCGTGGCAAAGGAAAACGCGTTTGACCGGTTTCAGTTGATTTTAATCGACTGGAAAATGGCCATTTTTCTAACGGTCTCAGAATTCGACGAAACTAGTTTTGTTAGGACCGTATCGTCAATGCGAAGCTAGAAAATATTTTTCTGGAATTTTTCCAGTTAGTATGTGACCCCGGTAATATGAAATGTACGTTTAAAATCCAATATAGAGATTTAAATGTAAATTAAACGAAAACTGATCGTAACGGCCGAATTGGCTTACGCAGCATATCCCATTGTGTTCGGAATGGGGGTAATTAGCTATGGACGACAGGCGGTGGGCCTCGTTTCGAGGTCGAAAAAAAAAGTCAACTTTTTGGTAAACAAAATAATTAAATAAAATAAAAAGAAAATATCCGAACCCCCCCCTTCCTTTTCTCCTTAACCAGGCCCCCCCCCCCCCCCCCCCGTTGAAATCATTTTCAAAAGAGAAAAAAAAGAGAAAAAAAAAACAATCGCGATGACCCACCGTCCTCTAGGCGGACCTCGTCGCCTCCGCCCTAGGGCCTACCGCGCCACCTCCAGGCCCCCTCTGCGCCACCCTCCGCCTCCGATTGACCCCCCCCCCCCGGCCGACGCTGAAGCCCCTTCCAATTCCCCAGACCCGCGACTCCCCCAAACCCCCCCCCCTTCGTCTTAAACCTCCTCCTCCGGCTCTGCTCCGCCAAACCGAGCCCCCCACCGAAGAAACCGACGCAGCCACTCCCCGCCTCCCACCTGAAGGCCGACGCCCCCACACACCCCCCCCCTTCGAGGCCCTGAAACCTTACTGTAAGTTTTTTATTTTATTTTATTTTATTTATTTTTCAATTTTCAGTTATCGTTTTATTTGATTTTAAAATTGGTTTTTAACTATGGAAAGATTGGATATTTTTATCATTGTAAAGAGGCTATTTTTCAAAATATAAAAGTTAATTTTTATATTCATGAAGGTGAGATTTTTTTTTTGAATAAAAATATGATTTTTATAACTTTAAAGTATTAAAAATATAATCTTTGCATAGTAGGAATATTAAAAATATAGTCTTTACTATATAGCAATTATAAAGATATGATTTTTATATTTTTAAAGTAGTAAAAATATCATCTTTATATGTGTAGAAAAATAAAAATGAGATTTTTATAAAAATGAAATCTTTAAATTTGGAAAGGCGAAGTCTATGTGTTTATAAAGGCGAAATCTTTATTTTAGAAAAGGCGAAATCTTTAGGTGGAAAATAGCGTGATAAAAATATAATTTTTATCTATATAGCATAATAAAAATATGATTTTTATATATTGAATAGCATAATAAAAATATGATTTTTATATATTGAATAGCATAATAAAAATATGATTTTTATATATTGAATAGCGAATTAAAAATTCGATTTTTACATATGTAGTCAAAGCGGACAACGAAGGAGACAAGAAGGCGAGAAAGGCGAAGATTTCTATAAAGGAAGAGTCGTAGTAGTTGGATAGCTATAGGTGAGAACTCCTCACTCAAAAATTCCTTTTTCTAGTTATATATATATATATATATATATACTAGGATGCAGACGGTGCTTAGTAGCACCCGACACAATCGTCCACAGACCATGGACTTGTTTGTTTGGTTGCGTAGATTAGTTGGATGATTTGATTTGAAATTGAATTGTTTGGTGAAATAAATTGATTTAATTGATGTGTGAATGGCGTGGGCCTTCACTAGACCGGGGATAAGGCTAGGCCTTGTCCCGTTTCTAGTATCGTGCCGTTATGCCGCCGAAATTTTCTAAAATATGTTAGAAAAATAAAAATATCATTTATTGAATAAATGAACTGAAAAGAAAATTCATGTGTTGGAATAAATATTTTATCGTTAAAAATATAGTTTTTAACGTGGAAGTGAATAAAATAAAATATTCATTTACAAACCAGACGGTTTGTTTATGTACACTGATTTGACTGATATTGATTGGGACGATAAATTTTACACATCGCCCAACAGCACAACTAAAATATGTGTTTGATTGTTTGAAACCCCACACGGGTGTTAGGATGAAATTTGAAGTTCACTCATCCTGATTGATTAAATATGTCGATCGATCGATTGACAGGCTGTTATAAGCGTTAGATAACTATATTTGATGCTTATACAGTGTAGTGCACTTTGGTTGATGGTTGATTATTTTTCAATGCTATTATATACATGTGTTGTAGAAAATCCATATAATTAACATTATATGGTAATTGATTGGGCCTCATTCCAGTTTTGAAAAAGAAATATTTGAAAAAGAAATATTTGAAATAGAATATTTGAAAATAGAAATTTATGAAGTCGTGTTGATTAGTTTGACGCCATTTTGACGTGAACGATATTTATATCGATTTTAAACGATTTCGAAATGAAGTGAATTGAAAACGATTTCGAAATGAATTGAATTGAAAACGAATTCAAAGTGAATTGAAAACGAATTCAAAGTGAATTGAAAACGATTTCGAAATGAATTGAATTGAAAACGAATTCAAAGTGAATTGAAAACGATTTCAAAGTGAATTGAAAACGATTTCGAAATGAAGTGAATTGAAAACGATTTCGAAATGAAGTGAATTGAAAACGATTTCGAAATGAAGTGAATTGAAAACGAATTCAAATTGAATTGAAATTTGAATTGAATAGAAATGAATTTTAAAACGAATCTATAAAGAAGAATTCAATTGTGATTTGAATTGAGAAGGAAGTTGAAAATGTTTTTGAAACGAATTCAAAACTATTTATATAATTCGTTTTAAATAGAAATCGACGAAGTGTATATTATATATATTATATATATAATATAATGGCCTGAATAGAACGTGCCGCGCCGCGGCAGTTCGTGAATTTCGACCATTTATTTCAAACGGACATTACGGGAGATCCGACCGTCGGATTCTCCTAAAACCGGAACCGTTGGGTTCGCATCGAAAAGAGCTTTCTAGCGAATGTTAGAAATTTGAAATCTAACGGTTGGATTTGGAGATACGTCCAAATCAAATTCGAAAAAGGTCGCTGTAAGTGCAGTTCGATGGCCGTTGAAGGAAATCGACTGTACGGGCCTTGATAAAATTATTAAAAATAGTAATAATTTGTGTAGAATCATAAGAAATGATTTGTGAAGAATTGGGATGAAAAACTCCATATTTGAAAAGATAAAAATAGATTTTTATCGAAATGAACTAGTTTTGAACTAGAATTATAATTCTATTTATTTTTAAATAAATAAATTGAATTTGAAAGGGTTTTAAAAATAACCAGAATTTCCAATGATTGCATTAGCGTGGATTTGAATCGAAATTGTCTTTGGAATATTTCGATGTTGGAATTCGTGATTATACAGGTGTTGTTATGGAAATTTGAAAGATATATATTTATATCGTTATTTCCAATACGACATTTGTTAGTCGTAGAATTTGATATTGAATATAAGCCGATATATTTTCTATTCAGAGCCTTGTATTGAATATCGAATGTGATTTGGGTTTGTCGTGAATGGTGTCTTCACTAACACTGTTCTTGAACCCAGTTGAGAAAAGATTAAATCTTTTTATTTAGATTTAATGAAGTGTACTAATTAAATGATATTTAATTGGAATTGAATTGGTATTGATTTTTGGGTTTATCGTGAACAGTGTTTTAAATAACACTCGTTCTTTAACCCGATAATTAATGAATGTGATTTTGGGTTTATCGTGAACCGTGTTTTGAATGGCACTGATTCTTTAACCCAGTTAACGATTAAAACTAAGTGGAGTTTTAATGAATCTTTAAATAGATTGAAAAGATCGAGAATGGAGTATCACCATTTTTTCTCCAGGCGATGGTTAAATCTTTAATTATATTTGAACGTGAAATGGTAATTGAATTTACCGATAACACTGTGGTGTTAGATATGAAGTATTACCAGTTTTACTTCATGGGATGAATAGGTTGGGATTGGGAAATAAAATAAATGATTACTTCGGTGTGGTTCGCTAATCCCGACTAGTTTGAATTGATATTCAAAGGAGATTAAAGAATAAATTTAAAGAATTTATCTTGGATAAAATTAATGGGAACTTTTCCCAAAATATAGGAATATTTGAATAAAAGAATATTCTGAATTGGAATGAGGCGTATGTTGTGTTTGTGTAACACTTTTATAATATATACGCGAGTTATTCAGAAAGACAGGGTTTATCCCATTCTGAATAACTGATTCGACGTGGTGTCGAAGATGAAGACGGTGGTCGAAGACCGGAAGTCTTCACGTCGTTTGGGTGATTACTGATGATCTTGATTAGGCTGTACACCCAAGAAGATGGAAACAGTTAGTGATCGTCCAGACGTACTTGGAGATCGATGGATATGCGGGGTACTAGGTGCCTCCGGTTTCGTTCAGACCCAGAACGGACTTGTAAATGGACTGTGTGTCTGACATTGGATTTTAGTCCGTGTGATTGATCTCTATTAAATATATATCTGTTTGGCGGCGGAGAATTTATTCTCTTGCTTAACGCCCTTCTCTGAGACGTACGAGCTCAGGGGTTATATATTGATGGATATCAAACGCATGGAGTGAATTGCCTGTGTGGCATGCCTAAGTGGCAATTGATCGAGGCTTCTGTTGAAAAGCAAAGTCTTGTGGTGATGATCAAAGCACAGCCTGTGTGGCACAGCTTTGTGTAACGTTTGCTTCGCGAGTTTCGCACCCCGGTTGTGAACCAAAAACGGGAGAGGACGTCAGGGAGGGCATGCGTTTCTTTCTAGCTAGGGTGGTGTCAGTGACCTACCAGCCCTGACATTTATATACTTTTCACCTGTGTGGTTGTTGCTGTTGCGAGGCGCCTCGGTTTGATCGGACGATCCGGGTCCGATGGAGTCATTCGTTGGCTCATTGACACCCCAAAGGGCGGGGAGACGTAGTGTTCAGGCATAATAATCCACATCGGTGGACCGGCCCTGAGGATCCAAGGGGCAGTTGCGGCTGTTCCTGAGACACGGGCTAGAGCGTCTCGAATCGGTTGAGGACTATCTTTTGCCTCGGTTCACAGACGGAAATCCAATTTCCAAATACGTGACTTTGCGGTTTTAGTTGTAATCCTATATATGGCGACATAGTGGGATGGGGCGCTCATGCCGCCTATGATTGATACTTATGATTTGAAGTTGTTTTATACACTATGCACTTATTATAGTATCAAACGATTTGTTTTAAACGTATCAAGCATTCTTTGGCTGTCATAAGGGAAAACCCTATCCCCCGGCTTGCGTTGCATTGTGTGATAGGACCTGGGTCTTATAACAGCTTCATTTTTCTTTATTTAGCATTGCGCTGTTTGTTTTATGCACTGGTATTCTTGGGAGGAAACCCGTTCCGTGTTATACGGCGTGGTCCGTTGATTTACCTAACTTTAAAAATAAAGATTAACTGTTTTAGTTCTCACACCAGTCACATGACTGACCTGAAGTTTATTGTTTTAACCTAAACTCTGGGTGCCCCTATTTTTGACACGGGCAGCTAGTAGTTTTTGTTTTGCAGATTTATATTCACAGGATCCTGGTTTACAGCTGGAACGATATCCGGAAAGCTTTGTATCCGTATATCTCTTCTAGTTGTGTATTGTATTATTTTCCGCTGCTATGTATTTAAATGTAATTTAAATCTCTGATATTTCTGTGTAATATTTATTTATACTCTGTATATTCTTGTAATCTGATGCATTGTTGTAATATACAATGAAATGTTCTTCTGTATGAGTTCTATTTTGTCGTGTTCTCGAACGATAGGGCGTTTCGAACGGTCTGGGTCGGTTTAGCGACTGGTTCGGACCGAGCGAAATTCCATGCCGTCACAACTGGTGATACTCCATTCTCGATCATTTCAATCTAATTAAAGATTCATTAAAACTTCACTTAGTTTTAATCTTTAATTGGGTTAAAGAATCAGTGTCATTGAAAACACGGTTCACGATAAACCCAAAGTCACATTCCATTCTATCAGCCCTTAACCGTAAAATAGCAAGTGAGCAATTCCCTAAATATTAACCCCGAAGGCCGAAACCAACATCAGATCAATACCCAAGAAACCATTCAACTTAACTAATCTCCGGTTAGTTTCTGATTTTCTTAACTCAGTTGGGTCTAAGAACAGTATTATTGAAGATACCGTTCACGACAACCCAAAATCACATTGCATTAATTATCGGGTTAAAGAACAAGTGTTATTCAAAACACCGCTCACGATAAACCCAAAAACCAATTTTAAATTCAATTTATTTATTCCAAAAATGAATTGAATTTAATTCTAGTTCAAAACTAGTTCATTTCGATAAAAATCTATTTTTATCTTTTCAAATGTGGAATTTTTTCATCCTAGTTCTTCACAAATCATTTCTTATGATTTTACACAATTTATTGATATTTTTAAAAAATTATCATGGTCCGTATAGTCGATTTCCAACAACGACCATCGAACTGCACTTACAGCGACCTTTTCTGAAATTGATTTGGACATATTTCCAAATCCAACCATTAGATTTCAAATTTCTAATATTCGTTAGAAAGCTCTTTTCGATACGAACCAAACGGTTCCGGTTTTAGGAGAATCCGACGGTCGGATCTCCCGTAATGTCCGTTCGAAATCAATGGTCGAAATTCACGAACTGTCGCGGTGCGGCGCGTTCTATTCAGGCCATTATATTATATATATAATATATATAACATATATTTCGTCGATTTCCTTTTTAAAACGAATTTTATAAATCGTTTTAAATTCATTTAAAAAACAATGTCACTTTCATCTCAAATTCAAATCAAAATTCAATTTTCCATTATAAATTCTTTTTACATTCATTCCTATTTGATTTCAATTCAAATCGATTTTTAATTCAATTTCAGTTCGTTTTCAATTCGATTTGAATTCATTTCAATTCGAATTCGTTTTCTATTCAATTAAATTCGAATTCACTTTATATTCAATTCAATTCGAATTCACTTTATATTCAATTCAATTCGAATTCGTTTTATATTCAATTCAATTCGAATTCGTTTTATATTCAATTCAATTCGAATTCGTTTTCTATTCAATTAAATTCGAATTCACTTTATATTCAATTCAATTCGAATTCACTTTATATTCAATTCAATTCGAATTCGTTTTCTTTTCAATTCAAATTTATTTTCTTTTCAATTCAATTCGAATTCATTTTCTTTTCAATTCAATTCGAATTCGTTTTCTTTTCAATTCAATTCGAATTCGTTTTATATTCAATTCGAATTCATTTTCAATTCAATTCGAATTCGTTTTATATTCAATTCAATTCGAATTCGTTTTATATTCAATTCAATTCAAATTCGTTTTATATTCAATTCAATTCGAATTCGTTTTATATTCAGTTCAATTCGAATTGTTTTATATTCAATTCAATTCGAATTCGTTTTATATTCAATTCAATTCGAATTCATTTTCAATTCAATTCAATTCGAATTCGTTTTATATTCAATTCAATTCGTTTTCTTTTCAATTCAATTCGAATTTATTTTATTATTCAATTCGATTCGAATTTATTTATTATTCAATTTGATTCTAATTCATTTATTTTATATTCAATTCAATTCATTTTGAATTCATTTCAAATTGATTTTTATTCAAATTCAATTCGTCTCTCATTCAATTCAATTCAATTTTGAATTCATTTCAAACTGATTTTTATTCAAATTCAATTCGTTTCTCATTCAATTCAATTCAATTTTGAATTCATTTCAAATTGATTTTTATCTCTTTTCAATATTCATTATAAAAACGAATATAATCGATATAAATATCGTTCGCGTCAAAATAGCGCATCTCTAATCAACACGGCTTTATATTTTTCAATAACTTCGTTATTCTATTCAACAAATGAATCTATATTTCTTTCAATACATGACTAATCTCAACAAATGAGTATTGTTAACACGCGACTATATTTGTTATTTAATATATTTTATAAAAATTATGGTATCTATCGTTTGATTTCAAACCAAACTCCAACCGTAAATTAGTAAGAGAATGATCCCCTAAGCATTAACCCCGAAGGCCGAAACCAACATCAGATCAATATCCAGGAGACCACTCATCTTATCTATTTTCCAGTTAGTTTCTAATTTTATATATGATAAAGATGTAAATTTTATTGTTATATTTCGTTCAACACATGTATAATCTCAACGAATGAGTACTGTCAACACATGAATCAATATTCTATAATATTCTTTATTTTCCTAATTGGAATGAGGCCCAATCAATTACCATATAATGTTAATTATATGGATTCCATACAACACATGTATATAATAGCGACGATAAATAATCAACCATCATCCAAAGTGCACCACACAACTGCATAAGCATCAAATATAAATAATTAACGCTTACACAATCTGTCGACCAATCGATCGACATACAACTAAATAATTGGGATTAGTGTATGCCAAATATCATCGCAATACCCGTGTGGGGTTTCAAACAATCAAACATAGATTTTATTTGTGCAGTTGGGCGATGTGTAAAATTTATCATCCCAATCAATATCAGTCAAATTAGTGTGTATAAACAAATCGTCCGATCTGTTTATATTTATTTCATTTTAAATACACGTTAAAAATTCTATTTTCAACTATAAAATATTTTATTTCATTTCATTTCACATCACTCAATCAACTACACATCAAAATCAAACAAACAAGCATACAAGTCGTCCATGGTCGGTGGACGACGGGTGTCGGGTGCTACTAAACACCGTCTACATCCTAGTATATAATTTTAACTAGAAAAGGAAATTTAAAGTGAGAAGTTCTCACAGAGGGTTCCACTCCGCCGTGCTTTGTTTCTGAATTGCTGAACCGTCTGGATCTGACTGAAATTCCAATGCAGTCATTGTCCCGCTGTTCATAATAAAAATTATATTTTTATTACTTCATTTCAATAAATAAAAATCGTATTTTCATTTCTACTTCATATATTTTTTTGACGCTTTTTTCTTATTTAAAAATCCCTCCATTCCTACATATATAAGATCACATTTTTATGGCGACACCGTATATACAAAAATCGATTTTTCATCGCTACTTCATATATATATATAATCGAATTTTTTTACTTTACTACCCATATAAAAATTATATTTTTAACCTTTTTATAATATAAAAATTATATTTTTCATGTTATAAAAATTTCGCCTTATCATATATGAAAATCATATTTTTTCCTACAACGAAAAATCTAATATTTTCTAAAATAAAAATCTAATATTTTTAATAATAAAATCATTTCCTTATCATATAAACAAAATCCTATTCTTCTTGAAGTAAAAAAATCTTTTCTTCTTTAAAGATCATAGCTTTATATATATATGAAAATCAGAAATTTAACGCTATATATATTTATAAAAATCAGATTTTTTTGTTAACTTAATAGCAATATATATATATAAACAAAACTAGAATACCACTGTTTTACTTTATCTGTTTTACTGCTCCAGGCTTCGCTACATTGAAACCGTCACCCCCCAGGGTTCCACCTCGTCTTGCCTAGGTGTCACTGGAGCTTCATCGTGCTGGACTGGTGGTGCGGTGCCTCAGCATCGGCGTAGGAGTGAATGGAGGCAACAGTTTGGTGTCGGGTTGTGCGTCGGTTTCAATTTGGTCGTTGGGCTGGCGTCGTTGGCGAATCGCGCTTAGAGGAGGGAGAAAGGGGATGTCGATGAAGCTGAGGAAGGGAGGGGGCGAGTAGCGAAGTTGAACGGAGGGGGCCTCAACACCGGGGAGGGGAGGCGCGATGCCACCGGCGGTTGTCGAGAGGGATCGACATTTGGGGATTTTTCTGAGCAGGTTTGAATTTAATGAAGAAGAGAATATAGGGGGCTAAGAGGTTATATAATATATATAATTATTTTATTATTTCATTATTCAAAAAGTAACTTTTTATATCGATCTCCAAACGAGACCCAACGACTGTCGCCTTTAGCTAATTACCTTCATTCTGAACATAATGGGATATGTAGCGTAGGCCAATTCGATCGTTACGATCAGTTTCCGTTGAATTTAAAATATAACTCTATGTATTGAATTTGAACGCGCATTTCAGTTTACTGGGGTCACATACTAACTCGAATAATTCCCGAAAAATATTTTCTAGCTTCGTATTGACGATACGGTCCTAACAAAACTAATTTCGTCAAATTCTAAGACTGTTTGAAAAATGGCCATTTTCCAGTCGATTAAAATCAACCAAAACTGGTCAAACGCTTTTTCCTTTGCCATGCTCACATATTGATTCAAAAAATTACGAAATTTGAAACCTAGAAATAATTTGACATCACGGATCCAACGAAAGTGGTTTCGTCGAAATCCGAGGTCGTTTGCAAAATGGCTATTTTTGAGGGCCGAAATTCCATAGCGACTATTCTGAAATTTCAACTGGACATATCTTTTGATTCCCGCTATGAAATCTTGATTTTTCGGATTCATTGGAAAGATATTCTCAATTAGATTCGAATATTTTTGGTTTCACTAAAATCCGGTTTATTTTGAATTCTGTACATTCATTTGAAATTTGAAATTGAATTATCGAACTACCGCGCCATTTTCAATTCCTTTTATATATATAAATAAATATTTATATTCTAACGACGATCTATATAATATATACGTTTGAATTCTATTAAAAATAAATTTCTTGTCGATATTGTTTAAAATAATCATTTTAAATATTCAAAATTCATCAAAATTGCCAAAATAAAATTTTTAAACTGGCTCGCATTTCCGGGTTGTTACAATCTCCCCCACTTAAAACTTTTCGTCCCCGAAAAGGAACAAAGCCGAAAGTTGTTTAACTAATCAACTCAACTTCCATTGTTTTCGTTACGGCTTAAGTTCTTCGACTTTTCAGTTTCTAAGAACTTTTCAAATTTTTCAAAAAATTTGGCTAACACCCTAAATTTCCGAAAAAATTCGCCATAACCTCCCCTGCACCGGAAACTTCGGGATATTTCATATAGCCTCCCATGGCCTTCTTCAACCCAAAAGAAAAAGAAAAAGCCAAGCGGCTAGCCAATCGGCTCATAAAATCATCCAAACCCAAACAAAATAGTAAATATGTACCTATTTGTCGGGCAAACAATTTTATTCGTCTGCTCTAGCCTCCTTGCTATGACCTGTTCAATGTAAGTACATGTATATGCATGCAATTCCAAACAATTTTCAATACAATTCAATATTCGGTTCAATTTGGCATAATGGTTCAAAATTTCAAACAAATAGACAAACAACACAACCATCAATCAATTAGTGAATTAGAATTTCAATTTCAAATTTTTTTTGATACATATATATATATAAAATCATGTTTTTGATGCCAAATCACAACAAATAATCCTATGTAAGTTTTGGTTCTCACACCAGTCTAATGGAAATATATAGAAATCCCACTTTCGAAACTCGAACATAAATACTGATGATGTGGCTACATCATCAGAATTACCCCCGGGTGTCTAGAATGCGATTCTGTATCTATCCAGTATATTAAAACTTCGAATATACGTTCATGACGCGTATATGCGAAATCTTTATATACTCGATTGTCCAAATTCAATGCAAACAAAATATTCAAATATGTATAAAATGGTTAAAATTTTCAAAACAATATTGTTTTCAATTTTGTTTTTAAAATATACTCTTCACACTCGTTCTAGGATACCACTAATCCCATCTCTAACAAGTTATTCTAATTAGATATTACTAATCCAATATCTGATGAATTCTTTCGTATGGTTCTAATGTGTCTTGTTCTCGAGCTTTGTAAACCAAAGCTCTGATACCAAAATGAGACGACCCGAACTTCCCCGGTGAGGAAAGCACGGATTGAATTGAGAACAAGACAAATCAGAACGCGAACAGAAGAACATTTCATTGCTTATTACAACAATTCCATCAGAATACAAGAATATACAGAGTATAAATGAATAAAATACATTCGGTAAATATCAGAGATTACAATAAATTACATAGCAGCGGAAAAACAACAAAAAAACACAACTGAAAGAAATACACGGATACAGAGCTTTCCGAGCATCGTTCCAGCTGTAAATCAGGATCCTGTGAATATAAATCTACAAAACCAAAACTACTAGCTGCCCGTGTCGAAAATAATGGCACCCAGAGTTTAGGTTAAACAATAAACTCCAGGTCAGTCATGTGACTGGTGTGAGAACTAAAAACAGTTATTTAAAATTTTACTTCAAAAATAAGGTAAATCAAGGGACCACACTGTATAACACGGAACGGGTTTCCTCCCAAGAATACCAGTGCAATAAACAAACAACGCAATGCTTTTTCGAAAAATGAAGCTATTATAAGACCCAGGTCCCATCACACAATGCAACGCAAGCCGGAGGATAGGGTTTTCCCTTATAATAGCCAAACATGCTTGCTACGTTTAAAAACAAATCATTTGATACTATAATAAGTGTATAGTGTCAAAACAATTTCAATCATAAATATCAATCATAGGCGGCATGGGTACCATCTATCATGTCGCCATACTAGGCTCTACAAATAAAACCGAAATATCTCATATTGGAAGTTGGATTTAAATCATGAGTCGAGGCAAGGGGCAAGCTCCTCTTCTCTTCGAGACACTCTAGTAAATGTCTCAGGGCTACTCTCACTGGGCAACCACTTGGATCTTCAGGGCCGGTCCTCCCTTACGTTTGAGGATTAATTATTCCTGATCACACGTTTCCTGGTCCTAACAGACCTAAAATCGAGGCGCCTCGCATCCAACAACCACATAGGTGAAAAGTATATAAATGTCAGCCTGTTTAAGCACTGACACCACCACTAGCTAGAAAGAAACGTCGTGCTCTCCCTGCAGTCCTTATCCCGTTTTTGACTCATACCGAGGTGTGAGGCTCGTGAATTCACGCTATACATAAAGCTGCGCCACATATGTCGTGCTTTGATCATCCACCAGAAGACTTTGCTTTTCAACAGAAGCCTGGATCAACTGCCACTTAGGCGTGCCACATAGGCAATTCATGCCATGCGACTGATGTCCATCGATATACAACCTCTGAGCTCGTACGTCTCAGAGAAGGGCGTTAAGCAAGAGAATAAATTCTTCACCGCCAAACAAATATATATTTAATAGAGATCAATCAACACAGAATAAAATCCAATGTCGGACACACAGTCCATTTACAAGTTCGTTCTGGGTCTGAACAAAACCGGAGGCACTTTCCTCGCATATCCATCGATCTCCAAGTACGTCTGGACGATCACCAACTGATTCCCTCATCTTGGATGTACAACCCAATCAAGATCATCAGTAATCACCCAATCGATGTGAAGACTTCCGGTCTTCAACCACCGTCTTCATCTTCGACTTATCGTCGAATCTGTTATTCAGAATGGGTATAAACCCGGCCTTTCTGAATGACCCACGTATATAATAAACAAATGTTACACAGACACAACATACGCCTCATTCCAATTCATCAGTCACTAACCGTAAATTAGCAAGAGAACAATTCCCAAAATATTAACCCCGAAGGACGAAACCAACATCAGATCAATACCCAGGAAACCATCCTTCTTGGCTAACCTACAGTTAGTTTCAAAATTTCACATTCTTAGGGAAAGGGTCCCATTAATTTTATCAAAGATAAATTCTTTTCAATTTATTCTTTAATCTTCCTTTGTATATCATTTCAAACCAAATTATGGTTTTCCAAACTAGTCGGGATTAGCGAATCACACCGAAGTAATTATTTATTTTATTTCCCAATCCCAACCTATTTATCCCATGAAGCAAAACGGGTAATACTCCATATCTAACACCACGGTGTTATCGGTAAAATTAATTACCATTTCACGTTCAAATCTATTTAAAGATTTAACTATCGCTTTGGAGAAAAACTGGTGATACTCCGTTCTCGATCATTTCAATCTAATTAAAGATTCATTAAAACTTCACTTAGTTTTAATCTTTAATTGGGTTAAAGAATCAGTGTCATTGAAAACACGGTTCACGATAAACCCAAAGTCACATTCCATTCTATCAGCCCTTAACCGTAAAATAGCAAGTGAGCAATTCCCAAAATATTAACCCCGAAGGCCGAAACCAACATCAGATCAATACCCAAGAAACCATTCAACTTAACTAATCTCCGGTTAGTTTCTGATTTTCTTAACTCAGTTGGGTATAAGAACAGTATTATTGAAGATACCGTTCACGACAACCCAAAATCACATTGCTTTAATTATCGGGTTAAGGAACAAGTGTTATTCAAAACACCGCTCACGATAAACCCAAAAACCAATTTTAAATTCAATTTATTTATTCCAAAAATGAATTGAATTTAATTCTAGTTCAAAACTAGTTCATTTCGATAAAAATCTATTTTTATCTTTTCAAATGTGGAATTTTTTCATCCCAGTTCTTCAAAAATCATTTCTTATGATTTTACACAAATTATTGATATTTTTAATTTTTTTATCAAGGCCTGTACAGTCGATTTCCAACAACGGCCATCGAACTGCACTTACAACGACCTTTTCTAAAATTGATTTAGACATATCTCCAAATCCAACCATTAGATTTCAAATTTCTAATATTCTTTAGAAAGCTCTTTTCGATACGAACCCAACGGTTCCGGTTTTAGGAGAATCCGATGGTCGGATCTCCCGTGATGTCCGTTCGAAATCAATGGTCGAAATTCACGAACTACTGCGGTGCGGCGCGTTCTATTCAGGCCATTATATTATATATCTAATATATATTTCGTCGATTTCCTTTTTAAAACGAATTTTATAAATCGTTTTAAATTCGTTTCAAAAACAATTTCACTTTCATCTCAAATTCAAATCAAAATTCAATTTTCCATTATAAATTCTTTTTTACATTCATTCCTATTTGATTTCAATTCAAATCGATTTTTAATTCTATTTCAGTTCGTTTTCAATTTGATTTGAATTCATTTTAATTCGAATTCGTTTTCTATTCAATTAAATTCGAATTCACTTTATATTCAATTCAATTCGAATTCACTTTATATTCAATTCAATTCGAATTTGTTTTATATTCAATTCAATTCGAATTCGTTTTCTATTCAATTAAATTCGAATTCACGTTATATTCAATTCAATTCGAATTCACTTTATATTTGTAACACCCCGTGTATTCTATAACCGTGAAATTCATAAATTAAAGTATAATTAATTTCAAATCAAAGAATTAAGGGAAACGGGATACGCCATAGCGTTCGTCTCGGAAAAATACGTGAAATAGAGTCCGAGTTTTCCAAAATCGGAGTCCGTATGACCAAGTTATGGCCCGTCAAAGTTTTCAGAAAATTTCAAATTCAGAAAACAGCTTGAAGATTCGAATTTCAAACACGCAGGGAGGCAGGGCGGGAAAGTTCCCGCCCAGGACAAGTCGACAGGGGTGTCGACTTGCCAGTCGACACCCCCCCCCCCATGTCGACTGCCCAGTCGACACGGGTGTCGACTTGCAGGTCGACCTGCTTGGTCGGCCTGGCTGGCCTGGTCTGTGCTGGGTCCGAATTTCTGAGGCTTGCTTTGTCACGAGGGCTAGGTGTCAGCTCCTGATTGGTCTCTCTTTCGAATGAATGGCTACGATTAACCCAAGCTACATTGACGGTCCTAATCAATTCATAAACTCTATAAAAATGACCCTAGACTCTACCTAATCTATTCATTCAAAAATAAGAATGAGGCCATCATGCTGCTGAGGAACGACTAGGAGTAGCCACCAATTTGAGAGACAATTAGGAGACAAACTCTAAAGCATAAAGCAACTATAAGTTAAACTTAAACAAATAAAATCAACGCCTACATCAAAGGAATAGCATCTCCAAATCCAGAATTCAGATTCCTGAATTGAAGAATTCGTCACACGATTGTAAGTAGAGTACTATTCCGATGAGAATAAATAACTGTGTTTGATTTGTGTAAAATGAGAATTACACTTGATTTGTGGTGATAGTAATTCATATTTGTGCGTTGCTATGATTCTAATCGATTTGGAATGTTGTGATATAACGATTGGATATTCGCAAGTATGTAATTCATGATAAAAACTACATGTTTGCGGTAGTTTATTTGAGATTCATGCAAGTATACGATTGGATATTCGCAAGTATGTAATTCATGTTGAAGCTACATGTTTGTGGTTGTTTAATTGAGATTCATGCAAGTATGTGGTTTTGCAACTATGCCAACATAATGTATATTTTTGTACAAAATCACTTTGTGTGTAATTGGATCAAATTTGGGGTATTATGATTCATATGAAATTATGTTGGAATTGGCATCATGATCTATGTATAAAACCATACTTTTGTATTACAAACAAAAGTAAGCCTCTTTGTGAACTTATGTTGATTTTATGAATATGACTAGGCTATGTTTGGTATTATGCCTAATTGAAAAACATGTTAGGCCTATATTGTTAACAAGAACTATATGATAATATATGTGACACATAGCTAAGTTAGATTTACATTCCAATTGCAAGTTTGCATGAATTAAATAAAAACCATGATTTCATGTCTAGGAATATTTATGCCATGATTACATGAATAGATCAAAAACCATGATATCATGTTTAGGAATATTTATGCCATGATTACATGAATAGATCAAAAACCATGATTTCATGTTTGGGTATATTTGTGCCATGATTATGTGAATAGATTAAAAATCATGATTAAGTTGGAATAATTCTAGTTGAACTATACTTTTGTATTAGTAACAAAAGTAAGCACCTTTGTAAACATATAGTAATTTCATAAACATGATTTGCTTATGTTTGACATTATGCCTAAGTAAAAATATAGGTTTATGTTGTAGTTAAGACTATGTGTCAATAATGATATCTAATTTAGTTAGATTCTTAACTTAACTACAAGTTTACATGGTTTGATTCATGTCACTTATGCTTTATGACCAAAGTATATGTTACCACAATGCAAGTACACCAGTTTCTATTTTGTAGTTCCAACGTTATGTTGCAAGTTCATGCGTTCACATTCCCCTTTTTGTGTATATAATCACGTTTTAAGCCTCCCCTTCTTTCACGTGGCTAAGTTGGGCTTAAAAGGCTAAGCCCAACATATATTATAATAAACGAACGTATTAAACGGGGGAAATAGCGTTGGGCCAAATTAATTAATAAATGAAAATATAAAAGTAGATGGGCCCAAATTCAAGAATGGGTTGGGCCCATGATTGGTGTAAACCTTTACACCATTAGCTTAAATTGATTTTGAATAATGGGCCGCAAATATTTACATATAAGAAAATAAAGAAAAGAGACAAAATATGTAAATGTAGAAAATACGATGTGTTTAACCCGAGGTTGGATTGAGTTGTGATGAAAACCTGCCTGGAACCGCCCGGCTGTCCAGTAGTCACAACAATACCTATCCAATGTGGGTGGTTAAACATGGAGCCCAATAAGGACCCGAGGTTAGACTGAGTTGTGGCGTAAGACTGCCCGGACCCAACCGGCAACAGGCAGCCACAACAATACCTGTCTAATGTGAGAGGTCAAGGCTTTAATAAGACAATTAAGGCTGAGTCAGGATTGATAGGATTAAGTAAATTATATTAATACTTAATCAAAATGGAACATGCTAAACTAAACAGACTGATTGGGGGTTAGGTTTATAAAACACTTAACCACTTAGCATGTTGGCTAGAAATAGAAAAACCTAGTAGCGGGGGACCCTTTTCAGCAGTAACCCTATAAGGTATCATGATACCCTGAAACTAGGCAGGGTGGGGCACGATTACTGGGCTGACTGTAAGAGGTCAAATCGACGGCGGTGGTGCAGCAGTGTAGGTTCTAACGGGGTGCGGGCGTGCACACGCTCCGGCGCAGAAAAATAAGGCACTGGGCACCAGTAGTGTAATAACCCGGAAAATACGAGCCAATTTAAAATTTTTGAATTGATTATTTCAAA